>VZRU01020963.1:48203-76324 GCA_013398155.1 Pedionomus torquatus | reverse complement strand
TGCGGGTCCGGCTTCTCACTCCTCACGGCTCGATGCACCCCCCGCGGCAACAGCGCAAAGGCAACGCGTCCTCTTCTATTAAAAAGGGAAATCGGGTACAAATACGTAATTTTGAGCTTAAGGCCTTTCAGACGCTGCCTCCGTCAGACCAGAATCGTTGCACCCGCGTCGCTTGCTGCTTTTCCTTTCTGTAGTTGGCTGGAAGAGAGACCGGGCCGCTGGGTGCCCTGTCAGCCCTCCGGGACAGGCTCCGGCCTCAGCCGGGGCNCAGGCTCCGGCCTCAGCCGGGGCTTAGGCCAGATTTGTAGATGAGCTGCCGAGGGTGATGGCTTGTGGCGTCCTGGGCACGCAGAACTGTGCTGCCACATCAGTGTTTAGGTGCTGCGGGGGCTCTCTGGCTGGCGGCTCCACCTTCCCCTGTGGCCCTGACCTGAGATGACAGCATGGGAGCTGCTGCTCCTTCCACCCAGAGACTTCTCTGTTCTTGGCTGAACTGCTAGTGCCTGAGTTGCCAACACCTACGGTTAATGGGGGTTTGTGTAGGTGACTGATGGGCATAAACTTTTGTTTGTGCTTTTCTTTCCAGCTCTTTTGTCCCCTGGCTGGCACAGGTGTGCTCACAGCCTTTCTGTAAAACTGGTGTTTCTTTTTTCTTCTTGACTCTCTTTAAGGCACAGGCATGCAAAGTGATAAAAATTGAGAAACTTAATTTATATACAGTCTGAGAGTCTATTAAAATAAATCATAAACCTATATATTAATCAAATTAGTCATTAAAGTGCAAGCATGTTGCATTTTAGCTTTTGAAAAGCTTCAGAATAAAGGAAGGTAGTTGAAGCTCAGAATAAAGCTGACTTTTCTTTTTTCTTAAGTTTAATTCAGTTTTTTAGCAAAATGAAGAAGTGGATGGACATGTCAAATCTACCACAGGAATTTCGAGAACGAGTGGAGAGGCTGGAGAGAAATTTTGAAGTGTCAACTGTGATTTTCAAAAAGTTTGAGCCAATATTTTTGGATGTATTTCAAAGCCCTTATGAAGAAACTTCAAAACCACAGCGAAGCAGGAAGCAGAGGTATTTTTGAGATTTAATGTGACTTTTCTCTGGAAAGAGCTGTACCCGGTAGAAATTGATGAGCGTTGTAAAGAACAAATAACGATCTTAATTTTATATGAAGTTCCAGAGGGCTAAGGCCTCTTTGTGACCTTGAGTCTGAAATGCAGTGAATGCAGAAGCATCCCTGATCTTGATGGGGTTCAGCTCATGTCAGTAGAGCTTTGCACTTGGTGGCTGTTTGCCACCAAGGTCGCTCTTCCCTGGGGAGAGGTTCAGTGAGGTGGATTAACTTGAGATACAGCAAGACCAGCATTTAAAATGTTCTGCAGAAATAATTGAGGTAGCACAGGGAAACTTTGTCTTGGCAAAGTGCTATGGGAGGTAGTCGGTACTGACAAAATCCTTCTGCTTGGAGCAGCGTTGTGTGCGCAGTGGCCTCCGTGTTACTGCATTTGTAACATGGTGGCCAGATGAGTGATAACGCACCCATGTTACAGCCCATGCACTCATTTTTGTGGCAGACTAGTAACTGATGGTGTCGTCTTCCAGATGCACACAGAACTTCTGCCTTAATTAAAAGAGCTAGGCTGTTTCTGTGACCACTTTTATTGAGAATGCAACCTTAATGATAAGGGAGCAGAGCTGGGTCTGTGCGAGTTGTTTCTGCCAGCTCCCCTGTGTCCTTGGGATGTGAGAGGGGAGAATTGTTCTGATAAAAAGCTCCAGCATAGCTTCACATCTGCAGATAGAAAGGATAATTCTGCTGCTACAGCCTTTTGTACAGGGCAAGTGGATTTGCAGGTTTTGTCGGTATGATCTATTAATGTTCCTTCATTGGAGCAGCAGTCCTTAGTGTAACCACAGCTTTAGCTTCCCTCTGGGCTGTCTTGAATAATGTCTTGCCTAGTTTTCCAGCTCCATGTGTTTGGATCGCTTCTACTCCAAACACAATTCAGCAGATGAGCTGTAATACGAGTTGTGGTTGGTATTTTGAAGGGATAACTGATGATTTAGTAAAATATTGGGGGAAAACCAAAAACCATCACTAGAATTTATATAGCCCATGGCATCTCATTGTCTGCAGCTGTGGGAGGATTCTGTTAGAGATGTGTCACCAGCGAAATAGCATGTGCAGGATCATAAGCCAAAAGCAGCTGTTAACCCAAAAAAGGGTCATCTTCAAAGTGGTCCATGGAGCAAGGTAGGAGACTGTCGGTTAGTGAAAGCTGAAATAAGGATGTGTAGCTTAGATTGTGCTTTAATCTGAAATTAAAATGGAGAGCAGCTCCAACTGATATTTTTGGCAAGGAAACAGAATTAAATTCTTACTGTAAAACCAGCTTCAGCTTTCTGGAACTGAAGACTGATTTCTCCTCTTTTCCTCATCGACAGACGGATGCCCTGTGGTGTTAAAGATCTCTTCAACTTCTGCTGGACTCTCTTTGTGTATGCTAAGGGTAGGCTTGCTTAACTGCATGGCTTGTCTATGTTCTTAGCTGTGAACTCCTTTTGTGTTGTTTGATGTGATATGCTGTCTCTTAAAGGTAATTTCCGTATGATCGGAGATGATTTAGTAAATTCCTATCATTTGCTTCTGTGCTGCTTGGACCTGATTTTTGCAAATGCCCTTCTGTGTCCAAATAGAAGAGCCTTGCTGAATCCATCGTTTAAAGGTATGGTGGAGGCAAATTATTTAAAATCAAATATGCTTTGTTCTCTTGTTTCTTTTTAAATTAAGTTGAAAGTTGGTTTGTTTTCTGTTTTTTTTTTTTTATTTTATTTTATTTTCCCCTCTCCTCCCCCCTTCGCCTTTGTTCTCAGGCCTGCCAGTGGACTTCCACACAACAGAGATCAAAGCCTATGAAGACCCTCCTTGCATCATTGCCACACTGTGTGAGCTGCATGATGGGCTTCTAGTAGAAGCAAAAGGAATAAAGGAACACTACTTTAAACCATACATTTCAAAACTATTTGATAGGAAGGTACATCTCCCTAGTTTTAAGAATGCATGATGGCACTCAGGTGAATGAGCATTTAAGTTCTGCAGGAAAGTGTATTAATAGGGAAGTGAACTTGGGCTGGGTCAGGGTTTCTTTGTATTTTAGCAGGAGCAGAATCTATGTTCACTTCTAATGGTACGTGCTGTGTGGTCCTCTGCGTTTTGGCTTTTTGTGTCAGTGGAGTATCTTTGCTTTCCCTTCTTGGCAATGTGAGACTGAATCATGAACAATAATGTGTTTTTCAGGAAAAAAAGTAATCTCATTGTGAAATAATTGTATGGAAAAACTCACAATAGCATGGGTCCTATTGCTTGCCTCAGAGCTGAGCAAAGTGCTTTGGAAGGAAAAAACTGAGGTTGCAGGTGTACAAATTGTTCTCTCTGGTTCTCATCCTGGAAATTTTTTCCAAGCTGTGTGGAAGTTTTAGTGTAGTTGTTCATCAGGTCAGTCCCTAAACTGCCAGTGGAACAGATGTTAAATAGCAGTACTGGTTCTGAAGAGTGGGTTTATCTAGAGCTTGGATAGAATTGGGCTTTGTCCTCATCTGTTTGTCTTGCTAATGGCATTGTAGCCTGGTCTAGGCAAAAACAAGTCCAGTTATGCTCCTAAATCTCGTTTCTTTTTTGGCTTATATTGTTAAGAGTTGGAACAGTTTTGATTTTTTTTTTCTTTTTTTTTTTTATGTAAGATATTTCTGCTTTTTATTCCTAGATCTTAAAAGGAGAATGTCTTTTGGATCTTTGCAATTTTACAGAAAATAAGTAAGTTATGGTTTATGTTTTTAATCATGGAGTGCGGTTTAATTTCTAAAATATAGACCTTTGAATGCTAAGTCTCAGATTTTCCTGTTCCTTTATCTTCCCATAAATAACGGTTATTAATTATTTGACAATCAAAGCTGCCATCTGGCTGAAATGCTTTCTGGACCTGAGGTATGTCGAATGTCAGGGGATGAGCTGCAGAGGTTCTTCCTTAATGGCAGGTTTTGTGGTGCTTGCTCTTATTTTCTGGCAGCTGTGACCTTTTGAGTAATCTAATGCAAATCAAAACTTTGACTCTGAATTTCACAGATTTGTTTCTGTACATACCTCAAATATACCTGAGCAGGGAAGTCTTTAAATTTGTTTATCAGTCTCCAGTTGAGTGTATAAATCACAAAGAGGAGGTAGAACACTTCTGTGGGAGGCAAGTACAGTTGATTCAGAAACTTTTAAAATTCAGTTCTGAAAGCTAATTTAAAAACAAAATATTAACAGCAGCTGCCTTGTTCTGGATAGCTTAATGTTGGGAGGTTTTTTGCCTCTTCCAAAAATACCAGATTTTTCAAGGTGACTTTTTAACTTGGTTTGGTTTGAGAATTTTGAGCAAAGACTGCGTTGTTTTAACAGTGTAGGTAGCACTTGAATTTACATATAAAAAGTGTGATCCATTTGAAGCAGTGAACTTCTCTTATTATTTGTACTTAAAAATTAATTACTTTAGCAATACTATCAATGTGGAATGATACAGTAGTCCGTGTTCTTTTGTAAGCAGCTTTACATCTGAAGGAAACCTGGAAGCCTCTCTGTTTCTTTGTCCAAACTTTTCATTGACCTTTATCTTTTTCTCAAAGTCACGGGAAGGTGAATCTGTGACACAGTCAGGCTTCCCATGGCATCACGGAATCACTTGCATCGTGAATATGTTGTTATATTCCATTAATAGACATACTTTAAGTGGTAGCTTGAATTGTTAAGACACTTGGCAGGCAAGCGGTATTTCGTATATCATTCATGTGTCATGAAGAACACGCAGGCAGGATTTATTGACATGAACCTTTTCTGATTTTTATCCAAAAGCTTTATTCTACTTCCTGAGTATGTTTAAAGCTTTGCAACCTTTGATGTTCCTGCTTTATGCTTGGGTTAGCTGGATTTGTTTGGTGTCATATGTCAGTGGTGATTTTAGAAATGGAATCCAGGCAGCTAGCTCTTAAATTTCCCTTCCTGTATGCCTGTATGGAAACTATAGGCTATGAAGTGGCAAAAGTAGGAATCAAATATAGCTAGTTTAATGTAACTGCCGTTAATGTGCTCTGTATGCAAAGATTTAAGCTCTGATCAGTTGAGTACTTCCAAATGGGGTTATTCACAACTGGGATGGAAACAAAGCTGTTTTTTCCCTATGTGTACTGAGAGGCAGGAGTTGGAGGTACCGTAGGAGAAAGAGCGGTCCCTGCAGTGCATTGTTGAGGGGATGGGGAGGCATAGGGATGGCCACAGGCAGACTTGCTGTGGAAGGGAGGTTGTGTTTCTAAGCAGCAGCACTGCTGCTGAAAGTGCTGATCACTTCCAGCATGTGTTGGACTTGGCTTTGTACCTCGGCTCCACTGGAACCTGTTTTGTTTTTTCACCAGTTTGATGTAAAACCTGGGCTTCTCTTTCAGCAAAGCACTGAATAAAGAGTATGAAGAATATGTTCTGACAGTGGGTGACTTTGATGAGAGAGTTTTCCTTGGAGCTGATGCTGAAGAAGAAATTGGCACTCCTCGAAAAAGTCCTACAGACGTTCCAATAGGGAAAACAGCAGCAAGAGCTCACATGGAGTGTCACCTTCAGCAGCACTTTGAAAAGGTGATTCATTTAACATTTTGATCTCACTTGGAGTACTGTTTCAGTTTTTTCCATCCAATGGAGGAAACTTTGAATTTCTTGAACTTCTTCCTAAGAGGAAGATGATGAATGCCACTTGTGGACTTCAGTGGATGCTGCCTTGCTAAGGAGAAACAGTGGTGTCTTCTTTCCTGTGGAATTTAGTAAATAACTATTCCTTTAACAGGCCATGTGTGTATCTGGTTTTGTCCAAGAAAAATCCATAAGTAATAAAGAGCTAAATAGGTCTTATGGGTTTGTTCAAACTTTCCTTTATACCCCGTAAAAATACCATGAAACTTTTGTGCTGGATTAATGTTTTTGTTTTCTTGCCTTTTTTTTCTTTTTTTTTTCTTTCTTTCTTTTTTTTTTTTTTTTTTTTTTGACAAGAAAAGTCAATGTGTATTGTTCAATGGAAAATAACATTCAAGACACAAACCCACCAAAGTCTATCTCTTCCTTACAAAAAGTAACCTGTAAACAGAGTTAACATTTCACTGTTTTTAAAAATGTACTTAGTGAAGTTGATGCCTGGGAAAACCCTTGGTTCGTTACTTTTTAAACTAGAATAAGGGGGGAGGACTGGTGCTACCCATGGGAAAGAGCCACATGCTGTTTGACTTCAATGTCAATGAGACAATAAGAATACTTATTACAAGATGCTAGTGCTGGTGTAAGTGAGTCTCATAGCTTAGCTTTTTCTCCCAAAATCAAAGTGTTTCATATTCGGGGAAATAAAAGACAGAGGTTTGGAATGAGTTTATCAACTTTGAACTTCAGTTTCTGTAGTATGATAATGACCTAATTACTATTTATAAGTACTGACTGCTTAACTGCTTAAAGGCTTAACGTTTCCTCTTTATTTGCCTTGTATCATCAAAATGTAGCCTGTTTTTAATGTTTCAAAACCAAATGCTTTATCGCATCAGTTCCAGAAAGTAGGGTACAGGTAGGTGAGTGCAGTCGACACAGCTCTTTCTGCTCAGTGCTACATCCTCCTTTGGCTGAGACGGGCTCTAGGTCCACCAACAATGTTTCCCAAAGGACATCTTCCTGTGACCACCAAAAAACCCCAAAACAAAATGAAAACCACCTTTGAGTTAATTCTAGTCTGCCTGAAGATTTGTTATATTTTGTATTTATGGAGTCCTGGAAAAACTAATGAATTTTTAGTCAGTTCTGAAATCAGAAGTTTCGTGTCAGCCTTCAGGTAGTGTACTGGTGATGTCAGTGATTTTGCAGGAGGTGCTCACTTTAAAGGTTTTTAAAATAATTCTGTTGACTGATTTTATTTGTTGTTTTTCTCTGTCTGACAGAAAAGGTCATTTGCACCTTCAACTCCGCTGACTGGAAGAAGATACCTAAGAGAAAAAGAAGCCATCATCACTCCTGTTGCTTCAGCAACACAAAGTGTGAGCCGGTTGCAGAACATTGTGGCTGGATTGAAAAATGCACCAAGTGAACAGCTTACAGCTATTTTTGAGTACGTACCTCCCCTGCAGCTGCTCTCCTACAAATAAAAACTCATCTTTTCATGCTTTCTTGCTCACAGCTTAGTGTCTTAATTTGACAGTAGTGGCACAAGCCGCAGAACTGCAAGGAAGTTTGGAAGCATTCAGAAAGGGCATCTCCAGACAGAGAGATTCTCTGGCCCCTTTTTATGAGAGTGACTGTGGAGTTCATCAGTTTCTCTCTACCTAGTAAATAAGGTATTTTTGGAAAGATGCTGATTTTTTCACTTTGAAAGCTTTCCTGTGCTCCCTCAAACCAGGCCTGGTTTGTGTGGTCTCACAGATGCTGTTTGGCTGTTGTTTGGCTGCTTGGTGTAGCATCCTTCCTGCCACCTTGCTCCTAGCACACACATTTTCCTTCTTAGTGTGCTACTATAGCTCTTGCTTTCTCCTGTGTTCCAAAATCTACATAGTCTCTCTTACATCTGCTAGGAAAGGAAAACAGGAAGCAATGTTTCTGTATGTTCTATGTTTTCCTCTGTTCTTTATGTAATGCAGGTTATTGCCTGATGAGGAAAGCTTGGTATAACTGGCTGCCTTTTTATTTGGGTGGGTGGGTTTTTTTCACTTTGTTTTTTTAGGTGTTGTTTGGTTGTTGTTTTTAAACTGGCTGTTTATTTATACAAACAAGGCTTTCTCTTTGGGTTCTGCTTCAGGTCTTGTGCACGCAGCCCTATGGAAAGTGTTATGAGCAGAGTGAAAGAAATAGGGGAGAGGTTCTGTCGCAGCTACACTCAGTCAACAGATGAACAGCCAGGATCTCATATAGGTATGGGTGTGAAAGGAGTGAGGCATTTCAAAATATTAAACTGGGACAAATAAAATGCATATGTATACTATTGTCTAATTATTTAACACAGTGGAACTGCTCTTAACTCAGAACATATCTAAACAGAAAACTGTTGCTGTCAAACAGAACACTGTAAAGAACAAAACTGTATTAGAGTAAAACAAAGTTGTGGTTCATAGCACCTCTTAAACTTTGTAAATTTGCATTCTTCTTTTATTTAAAATTAAAAAGGAAAAGGAATACAAGTAGGAAAATTATTGTTGCCACTGTCTATGAAATTACATGACTAGAAATATTAAAAAAATAATATCCTTTAAAGCATCTCTAGAATTTTGTGTTGCTCTTGCGACTAGTGCATTTCTCAACATATCTTTTTTTGATTTGCAGAGTCTATATTCGCATACGTGCTATTTTCTCAGAGAAGGACAAGTGGTCGATTTAGTCTTTAAAACCATTTGTGCGAACTGCATTCTGCTTAATCTCTGTCGGTTTTCACTTTCAGATTTTGCTGTAAACAGATTAAAACTGGCAGAGATCCTGTACTATAAAATCTTGGAGACTATAATGGTGCAAGAAACACGAAGACTACATGGGAAAGATCTGACTGTAAGTAAAGAGCTGGCAAAAGAGGAGAGCAATGTTTTGTACCCCTCTCCAGGGGTTTCTCTTCAGGCAGCTCCAGAGCAGAGCAGTCTGTATTAAAGCAGTCTGTGTATACTGTTAATATTTAAAAAGGGAAGTACCTTAATACAGTTCTTACTGCTGTTAAAAATAGTATAATTCTGTCATAGCTAGCCATCTTAATTTGTGTTGCCTTCTAGAATCATGACTTTATGGACAGATAACTTTTATTCCGTTTTTTTTTTTTTAATTTCTCCTCTAACGAACAATATCAATGCCTCATTTTAGATGCAATGCATTTGTGCTGTTTTGTGCCACAGTAAGGACCTAATTTCATAGTGTGAAAAACATGATTGTTTTGGCACTGGTACTCTGTCTCTAGCCTTTATCATTCTAAACTTCCCTGTAAAAACAGGAGATTGTGGTAGATAAAAAAAAAAAAAAACAAAAACAAAAACAAACAAACAAACAAACAAAAAAAAAAAAAAAAAAAAAAAAAAAAAAAAAAAAAAAAACACCAACCAAAACAGTAGCTATTCTCTCAGCAATAAGTTACGTAGTTTTACTGCCACAAAACTCAAATTCCCAAACTTCAGATCACTGTCACTTTCTGTAATCTCTTCAGGCTCTTTTGGAACAAGATGTCTTTCACCGTTCTCTCATGGCGTGCTGCTTGGAGATCGTGCTTTTCGCATACAGCTCCCCTCGTACCTTTCCCTGGATCATTGAAGTTCTTGACCTCAGGCCATTCTATTTCTATAAGGTAAATAAATATTGTCTTAGGACAGATCTGTATTAAAAGTGGCACATTACAGTCTTAATGAATGATGCTCATCCTAGGGAATCAAGCAGGAGAAAGACTGATGTTGATGTGTAATATACGTGTTGTAAATTCTGGCTGTCCTTAAATATATTTCCTGGAATACGTAATGCTGGAGTCAAAGCTGACTTTAAAGCAAGAAGACCATTTTTTTAATATGATACTTAACTGTAATGTGCTGCTGATCAAGTTTTAGTACTTAATATACATACACGTTTAGTAGACTAAAGCATTCAAGCATATGTTTTGGTGGTATTTATATTTATTGACTGCAAACTATAGGTCTGCTTATTAGCAATAAAATAGCAGTAATACTCTTTGTTGTCTTTGGCTCCTGCTTAATCACAGGCTTGTTTTACTATATATAACAGGACATAAAATCTCTTCCTGGATGTTTTCTATTTTTGCTCTTCTTTTTTTAAACCGAATTTCTCCCCTGCCTCCAGTATCGTTTCTGTTTTTTGACTTGTTTGATCCTTTTATCATCTATCCATACGCCTCCTATTTTTACTAGATACCTAATGGCTTATTGATGTCAGTTGTGAATGAAGCAGAAATAGTTCTGCTTAGATAGTAACAAAAAAAAAAAAGGAACCTTTTTATTCTGTTTCCCCCTCTTCCCTACCCAGAGGTAGGGCTATAGTGAAAATGAAACAAGCCATCAATATTGCTGTGGCTCTTGGTAGCCTACATAGGTCAATACCAGATGTGCCAGTGCAGATCCAATTTTATGGGACAAATTTACGTTTGATTTGAATTTTCTTTGCTATTCAACATACATTCTTGCAGCACTCTTAATTGAAAAATAAAATTGCTATCACAGAGACTTCACATGAGAGCCAATATTTATTATTCCGTTTGGGCCATTTGTAACTGTTCTTTGGGTACTTAGTGATGTGTTTACTTATTTGTACAACAGAAGCTAAGTCCTCCAGGGAAGTTTTACGGAGCTTTAGAAAAACAGGCTGAATGTTCCTCTGTCAGAAATATATTATCCAGTGGACTTTGAATTGGAGCGTAGGGGTGGAGTATGATTCAAGGGCCTTTTCAACCCCAATTTGTTAAGCATTCTAACCTTTTCTTAATTGAAACTTTAAGGCAGTGCTTTCCAGCTCTTTTCATTATGGGATGCTTGTTTGAAGGGAGGGAAAGCTTAAGTGCTGGGGTTCTCATACACCCAGCTGCGGTGGATAGACCTGCTAATTTCTTTTTAGATCTGCATGCAGGTGCTGGGCGAGTGCTGTGTGCACTTAATGCTTTCATTCTGTTCGAGCTTAGCGATGGGGAGAAGGAGCCCTAAGAAAATACCAACCCTGGGAGTGAGTTGTTCTGCACTGAGGGGACATCTACTGTCTCCTTTCTTAAGGAGAAAAAAAAAAAAAAAAAGAGGCTTAAAAAAAGAGGGATCAGAAGAGGGTTNAGAGGGTTGGGGAAGATTAAGATGTTAGGAGGAGGCTGGAGCATTCTATGTTGATGAGAAGTTTCAAACAGGATCCTGAAATGCATAATGATTTAATAGTGTTAAGCACTAGTGGTATGGCTGTGCTGTTGTGTGTGTCTTGTTACCATTAGGTAATTGAAGTACTGATTCGGTCTGAGGAAGGACTTTCCAGAGATATGGTGAAGCACCTCAACAGCATTGAGGAACAAATTCTTGAGAGTCTTGCCTGGACTCGGGATTCGGCACTCTGGAATGCCCTCCGGGCATCAGAAAACAAGGTCCCAACCTGTGAAGAAGTATGTTTCCTGTTTCCCTCTTAGTAAAAAAATCATATTCTTTTTTTGTTACTGCTTTTGTGTTTTTTTTTAATCACAGAATCATGGAATGATTGGAGTTGGAGAGTTGGAAGGAACCTTAAAGATCATGGGCAGGGACACCTCCCACCAGACCAGGTTGCTCCAAGCCCCCTCCAGCCTGGCCTTGAAACCCCTCCAGGGATGGGGCAGCCACAGCTTCTCTGGGCAACCTGGGTCAGGGTCTCACCACCCTCACAGCAAAGAATTTTGTCACAATCTAATCTAAATCTCCAGTCTTTCAGTTCTTCTAGTCCTGTGGCTCTCTTCCCTGATCCAGAGTCTTTCCCCAGCTTTCCTGAAGCCCCTTTAGGGACTGGAAGGAGCTCTAAGGTGTCCCTGAAGCCTTTTCTTCTCATGACGGAACCCCACTAGCTCTCTTAGCCTGTCCTCACAGCAGAGGGGCTCCAGCCCTCCCAGAATCTCTGTGCCTCCTCTGGCCTCACTCCAACAGTTCCATAGTCCTCTGATGTGGCCCCAGGGCTGGAGGCAGCACTGCAGGGAGGTCTCCCCAGAGTGGGGCAGTGGGCAGATTCTCCCACCCTTGCCCTGCTGGCCATGCTTCTGGGGATGCAGCCCAGGGTGCAGGTTCTTTCTGGGCTCCGAGCAGATGTTGTCAGCTCACATTGAGCTTTTAATCTGACAGTACCCCCAAGTCCTTCTCCTCAGGGCTGCTCCCAGTCTGTTCTCCTGGAGAACTCGGCCTGGATTTGTGCTTGGAATTGCCCTGACCCTTGTGCAGGACTTCGTATTAGGCCTGGTTGAACTTCATGAGGTTCACACAGGTCCACCTTTCCAGCCTGTCCAGGTCTCTCTGGGTAGCATCCCTTCCCTCCAGGCTGTTGACCACATCACACAGCTTGGTGTTGTCAGCAAACTTGCCAAGGGTGCCCTCAATGTCCATGTTTCTGGCAAAGATGTTAGACAGCACCAGTCCCAGTACTGACCCCTGAGGAACATCACTTGTCACTGGCTTCCACTTGGACATTGAGCCGTTGACAGCAACCCTTTGAGTGCAGCCATCCAGCCAGTTCCTGATCCAAAGAGTGATCCATCCATTAAATCCATGCCTTCCCAATATAGAGACTGGGATGTTGTGCAGGACAGCGTCAAGTGCTTTGCACAAGTCTGGGTAGATGATGTCAGTTGCTCTTCTGTTATCCATCAATGTTGTACCCCTGTCATATGAGGCCACCAAATTCGTCAGGCACAATTTGCCTTTAGTGGAGCCGTGTTGGCTGTCTCCAATCACCTCCTTATTTTCCATGTACCTTAGCAGAGTTTCCAGGGGGATCTGCTCCATGATCTTGCCAGGCACAGAGGTGAGACTGACCACCCTTTAGTTCCTGGATCTTCCTTTTATCCCTTTTCTAAAAATAAAATTTCTTCTGCTTTTTATTCAAAAAACATTCAAATGGGCAATTGCTGCAGAAAAAATTGTATTAATAGATTGGCGCAAAGAAGGAAAATCTCTTTGTTATCTTACACTGGTGTTTCTTATTTCAGGTGATATTCCCCAGCAATTTTGAAGCAAGCAACGGAGGAAGTGGGCTTGGGCATTTGCCTATCATGCCAATATCTCCTATAATTCATCCTCGAGTAAAAGAGGTTCGGACAGATCTTGGTGGGAGCTTAAGACGGGGTATGTTCAAGATTTCTGATAGGATTTAAATGTGTGATTTTGGGGAGAGGGAGTGTAGACTTCATAATTGCAAAAAGCAACCTTGAATCTGAACTAAGCATTCAGAATTGTGAAGCTTCTTATTTGATCGAGGGAGAGTCTAGCTGTATCCAGTTATTCTGGGTTGAGAGGCCCGGGACTATATTTCCTTCTGATGCTGGGAAAATTTTTGCACTTTTGGAGGATTTTAGTGTCTGAGTTCATGAAAATAATTACGTTATGGCCAGCCAGGCTCTGTGAGATTCAAGGTCTCAGTGTTCTTGAGCCTTGCCAGGTGCAGGGACGAGGAGGAACAAGGCCTGGGCATTTGACCCAAGCTGGCCAACAGGATTATTTCATACCATGAACGCCACATTCAATATAAGTTAGAAAAGGTTGCTGTGTAGTGGGCTCTCCCTTGATGGCAACAATCCAGACAACTCCTTGCCCTGGTGCCGGACCCCTGAGGCCTCCCTTTCTTCCCAAACCCCTTGCACTTGCAGTGCCCGACATTTACTGTCCCTGCTGGGAGTGCACAGCTTCTGCTGAGAGAATTGGCTGAGTATACTTCTTGTAAATCTCCTATCAGTGTTGGTATTAATACTGGTTCTTTAGTATTATTGTTAGTTATTTAATCTTATTCTTTTAAATCTATTTACATTTCAACCCTCGTGTTTCTCTGCATCCCCCGATTCCCTTTTCCTGGGTGGGGAGGGATCATCAAGTGACAGAATAATTGTCTACACGACAAGAAATTGTTATGGGTTTTCTCAAACTAACACTGGGGAGTGTGAGCAGTGTTCCTTCCAGATGAAAGCGTTCAGAGGAATCGTACTTGCACATGCTCACGTGCTACCATTGTGCTAAGTAGGCTGGAGTAAGGACCTGTTGTCCTTGTTCATATGGCTTAGGAACAGAGAGAAGTGATTACTTGTACTCCAGTTTATAGTTTGAAGGTTAGCCTCTCCTCCTCTGAAGTTGCTCCTCTTGAGGTTGCTTTTTTTTCCCCCCTTTTTTGCATACTAGACATGCAGCCGCTGTCACCTATCTCTGTTCATGAGCGCTATAGTTCTCCTACAGCTGGAAGTGCCAAGAGAAGGCTCTTTGGAGATGACAGCCCCAAAGAAATGCAGACGGAAAAAATTTTTACTGAAGGAACTAAGTTGACAGTCACTCCAGCATCAAGCATTGCTGCTGAAAAAGTGTCGGTTTCTGCCAGCCAAACAGTACTGACCATAACAGCAGCTACGATACCAGGGAAAACGGGGCAGAAGGTGACTATCCCGCTGCATGGTATGGATTCTTCCCATTTTATTTCTGCTCTAGTAGATGTTTTGCTTGCTCTTAAGATCTGCTTAGACTAACCATCTGTCTTGAATACATTTCACAGTTGTTTTTTTTTTTTGTGGGTTTTTTTGTTTGTTTGGTTGGTTGGTTTTTTTTTTAAAGAACATGTATCACTGTATCAAAAAAAAAAATAAATTATACTGATGTTTCCTTCTGTGGATACATCTGATACGTGACAAGCATCCTGAGGATTCCTCAACAAAGCCATGGAGATCTTGCTTCTTCCAGTTATACCTCACCATGGACTAGCAATGCTTTGGTTCTTGACTCCAATAATATTTTACTACTGTCTGTCTTGGCTTTGGTCTCTTACAATGTTACAGGGCTCTGGAATTACTGGATAAACACTCCATATAAATGTTAGCAAAATAGTATAGGATTTTTGTTTTGTTGAAGTTGAGTGATGCTTGAATATTTCTGAAAATTATACACGACAAATGAGTTCTATAGCCTTTTTAAATTTAAAAACTGGATCTATAAATAAAGATGAAAAGAGAAAGACCTCCACTTTTCATTTTTTGGAGATTTTCCGGAAAGAGAACTTGACTACTGAGGAAACTAATGAGGACTGTATAGGATGTGCTGTCAGGTATGCAGAAAAATAAAAAAGCAATGCCCACTTCGCCCAACTGACTACAGAAATTGTGTTTTCTTGTAAACTTTGTACTTTGAGATAGTTTTAGAGACTATCTTTCACATTCATGTTTCTCCTGTAAGCATTACCAGAAATGTAATTTTTATTCACTTCTGAAGGCTCTGAGGGACAAAAACCCTTTTTAGCATCCAGTACAGAAGGCTGAGATGTCTTCAGTATGGAATGTTTGTGAATTAATTTCTGGCTTGCAGTTTAACTCTGTGGCATGAGGAGAGTATGATGTTTATTTTTGGATGTGTATATCTCCAGGTGTTGCAAATGAAATGGGTGAGATCACACTGATACCCGTTTCGATGAATTTGGGTCAGCCGTGTAAGCTGGAGGCCCCGGCTCCCTGCCACCCTCCGGTGAGTCAGGCACAGGAAACGCATCTGGCATCAGCGAGCAAACCAAAGAAAATGGGATCCTTGGCCCTATTTTACAGAAAGGTAAGTGTCTTTATTAGGAAATAATGCTTTACTTCTGTTCATGGCCATGCTGAAACTTGTCTCCTTGTGCAGTTTTCATTACCTTTCAGTCTTCAGATACCTCCTTTGGTGTGATCAGTTCTTATGTACCTGGGACAAGAACAGAAAAGATGTCAGGTGTTGCAGAGAATCTGATATTTATTTTTTTTTTATTCCCCCCCACGTTCCCCTCCCCATGAGATGTTTCCTAGCTTTTTTTTTTTTTAATAAGGAGCTTCTATGAATACTAAGAAATCAGTAGATTTTTGCATCTCTTGTCTGTTTTTACTGCTTCCCACATTTGCAAGGGTTAGACAACTGAGATTATTCTCCTGTGTCTTCCTTGTTCAAAACTGCACTGTTTCTAGACCAAAGAATTTCTTGCCATAATAAGATACTCAAGGGGTGAGTTAAGAACTGAGTGTTCAGAGAAACCTCAGATTATTTGTTTCTAGTTGCTTTGATTTCTGAGGTGGAGTGTGTGTGAGGGGTCTTTGGAGGAGGCAGGGTAACTTGCCTTAATGTCTGCAAAGAATACATGCCTAAACTAATCTCACAAAAATACTAGAAGATTTTTTTTGCTTTTACTTTCTTACTAGAGAAATTATTTTCAGAGGTTTTCACCTCTTAGCTATATTGTAAACAGAGAACCCTTTATTGAATGATCTTTAAGGTAAATCTTTGTACAGAAATCAATTCCTGGGAAAGCTTGTGAGCCACATCCTATGGCTGGTCTATTGGTTCTTGAATGCTGGTAGTGACAGTCTGTCTGAGAATGGATGGAGAGAGCAAGCGTCCAGGCATGAGCTTGGGCTGCATTTTGGAAGCTTTACTCTCGGTTGGGGAATACTTCAAGTGTAGTCATGTTACTACATAGTAAGCAACGTATTCCTCTTAGTTAGAACTAAAATCTGTGCTTGAATTTGTCTTTAAATTGTGACCTTCTATTTACAGGGATCATTGTGCTCCAAAAGATATTTTTTTCCTTACTTTACTTTATTACTCCAGTTCAGTAGAGCAAGTAAAAATGAAATGAACTTGTTCTGGTTTCCCACATAAGGCATGCACCTAATTACTGTCCATGAAGTGAGAACTTCTGAATTTAATGAAAAAAGGTTAATGCTGCACTTCATTTCAGGTTTTGAGACAGACTTTTGGTGATTGGGAAAAAAACAAACAAACAAACATTTGTTAATTTAAGTTTATACTTAGTCATAATTAAATATGTCCCTTTTTTGTGATGGTTGCAAGTGTTCTGTTATAGTGCATGAGTGAGCTGGCGTAGAAGCCATAGTCATAATGTTTTAAAGCACATTTCCTATAAGCATGAGAGATCCAACCTCTGAAAAGAGCTGACAACTTAGTCTTTGAAGTCATTGTCTTGGGCAGAAGGGGGAGGTTTTGCAGAAAGGAACCATTCAAATATAGAACGGCTCTGCTTTGAGAGTTCTGTTTTTGCAGACTAGATTAAGCTCATTTGACTTGACTCTTTACTGTCTTTCTCTTTTCATCCAGGTTTATCATCTGGCAAGTGTGCGCTTGCGTGATCTGTGCTTAAAGCTGGATGTTTCCAATGACTTGCGCAGAAAGATATGGACATGCTTTGAATTCACATTGGTTCATTGTGCTGACCTAATGAAGGACAGACACTTGGACCAGCTTCTCCTCTGTGCCTTTTATATCATGGCAAAGGTAACATAGCTGCAAGAAGTTCAGGGAATCTTACATCAAGTGAAAATGTAAATTGTGTTCACAGTTTACAATTTGATTGCTTTATTCATGAAATTTTTTACTTTACTGGAGTGAAGGGAAAAGTCTTTCCAAGAAGTGGATGAAATCCCAGTATATTTTTTACCTTGTTTTGCATAATCTTAAAAGTTCCTAACCAGCCATTTGGTTAAGACAGGACTTTTTTCTTCTTGAGCACAACTGCAGGGAGCACTGGTCAGCATAGACAGAGCAGTGTGAGGTCTCATTGCCCTATATTTGTGTTTTATCTTGTTTGTCATCTTCATGATCTATGTAATCTGAACTAAAAATGTCATTACAGTTACAAAATCTGCATGAGTTTACAATGTCATATATGGATGGAAGTTTCTATTCCACAAAAGTCCACTTAGCTTTTGAATATTCAGGCTGAGGAATTGAGCTCGCTGCCCGTTATTTGTAATTCTTAATTTCTTACTCAATTTGTCAGCATTGGTTTAAGGTGTTATTCAGTTGGATTATGAAACTCAATATTGGTTTGACTCAAACTTGAGAACTTACGGTTATAATGGCCACCAAGTCTGATTCTGACACAAATTCAGGAAAGTGAAAGTAAGCCAGGCTCCTGTAAAACATTGGGGATGGATTACCTGCTGAGGTATGTTGAGGAAGGCAAATGAAGAGGAGCACTATTTGTGGAGGGAAAATGATGTTCAGGTCGTGACTACCTGTGCTCTTAATGATTGCAGCGTAGTTTAGGTTCATTTGACACTGGTACTGATAGCTGTAGAGAAGCAAAACCATTGAATAGTCAGTGCTGTCTCCAGTGCAGTGTGAGAGCTGACCATTTAGACAGAGACCTTGATACATTCTCTGCTGGCTCCTACTATAAAAGTTCTTGCTTATTAGCTATTAAAATTACAGATACATGGCTGATAAACAGTCTTTTAACAAAGTGAGCTATTTTTCAGCTCTCTTTTAGAGAGAGCTGAAATTTGCATGTATTTTGTATCTGCCTAGTGTTTTGTTCAGAATTTCCTCAATATCTGGTTAGAAAAGAATATAATTTTTCAAATTTATAAAGACATTTTTTACTTTACATTTCCCTTCTTTAAGTTTTAGTGTCACTAGAAGAAAAGTCAGAAGAGAAATAATTCCTAAGTATCATAAGCGACAAAGGCTTTAGTAGCTAAGAAACAAGGAATGCCTGAACAGGAAAACCGCTTGGGTTTTCAGATTCTTACCACCAGAACTATGTTTTCAAATTAGGTATTCATAGTAAAAGACTCACAAAAAGGCTGTATAGGTGGAAGCTAATTGAATAGACTGGATCTGAGCAGCCTGATCTTGCTGCTTCCACTTAGTCTTCAATATCCTTTTCTTTTCCAGGTAACCAAAGAGGAAAGAACTTTTCAGGACATAATGAAAAGTTACAGAAATCAGCCACAAGCCAACAGCCATGTGAGTAAATGGTACTGCCTTCCCTTTTTCTGAGTCTCAGAGCTGGCTTTTTACTGATAAAGGAAAACTCAATCCTCTGCAGTGTTGTATTTATTCTTACATGGATTTCATCTGTTTTTCTGACTTCCTTGATTTCCTTGTTTTTTCCCTGTTGTCCTGTAGGTGTACAGGAGTGTCTTATTGAGAAATATTTCTACTGTTGTCCCGTTGGACAAAGATGCAAACCAAGATGTGGAGATGACAGAAGGTAAGTACAGCGAAGGAAGCTTTTTTTAAAAAACATTCTTGTAGCTTTTTAAAGAAGTGAACTGTCAAGTGATAAGAAGTGAAGCAAGTTTTAAATGTATTAAAGAAGAATAAATGTATTGTTGAAAAAAAAGCTATCTTTCAGTAACCTTCCTGTAAGCTAGATATGGAAAGTGTGCTTCCTATATGGAAAAAATACTTCATTGTGTTTCCTTAAATTTCCTTTCTGAGGGTTGAAGTTTCCTTAATGTGTCAGTGATGCTGTAGTTGTTCTTGGGCAGCAACACTGGTTAACAAAGAAAGATGAGCAGTACCTGGAATATGACAGGTTTTTTACTTAATATCAAAAGTCCTGAAGGCTTAAATATCCCTATTTAAGGAACTTGTTTCAGAAAATAAACATAGTGACTGTAAGACCACCATTTTCTTATATTCAGGTTTCTTTTAAATAGTTGATACTTTCTTTGCTGTGGGCTAGAGGAGAGAGATAAGGGTAGTACTTGAGAAAAGCATGCAATCTGCCATGCCTGTTTTTAGTGATGTGTCAGGAAGCAGAGAGATCCCAAGCCCGTGTGTGAACCCACAAGCAGAGCAGATCTGCAGCACATTCAGACATGTGTGGAAATTTAGAATACTGTTCTATATGGTAAATTCCCACTGTGGCTGGGATTCAGCTGCTTGAATGAGTATTAGAGCAATTTTTTAAATGCCTTTTGAGGATTCCACTGGTGTCCAGGAAAGAGCTGGTCTTCCATAGGTTCAGCATCCTTTCTAGCCGCTCCACAATTCTTGCGTGTCATAGAGGATCTGACATGAGACTGGGCTCTGGTGTTTTCTCAAATAAATGTGCTTACAAAGTTCTTCCATTGCTTTTCCTGCTAAGCTTTTTCTTCAGGTGATAGAATTATGTCTTCTCTATCTAGCATTAACTCCCACTCTTGACACCAGTGTACAGGAACTCATGTTTATGTTGTGACAAAGGCAGGTGCACTAAGGAGGTACTCTATGGGGTATCAGCTGAAGCTTTTGATGCGTAGTGCACTGATTGCAAGAGGCTTTATTCTGCGTTGCCCTGTTCTGCTTGACAGTAAACAGTAGGGAGAATGAACCATAGAAGGTTGTATTCAGTGGTATTCAGGCTTAATTAGGGGAGAGAGAACATTAATAGAAATACACTTGCTGTGTGGCTGCAGCTCTTTCCACTGAACAGCCTTTTCATAATGCACCTGAACAAATGGTGTTGTGGCTTCCTTGCCGCAGCCACGAGTTGAGCATGAAGCCATTCTTTGCCAGCTGATCACTAGAAACTTTGACAGAAGCTAGAAGCTGGGAGTTGTCAGACTGCTTAAAACTGAGTTTTAAGAGCAACA
Source organism: Pedionomus torquatus (assembly GCA_013398155.1). Lineage (NCBI taxonomy): Eukaryota > Metazoa > Chordata > Aves > Charadriiformes > Pedionomidae > Pedionomus > Pedionomus torquatus. The sequence goes on along the minus strand of VZRU01020963.1, from coordinate 56,211 downwards.
AATTGCTTTGTACCACTCCCCAGAATAAGCATGGGGAAAGAGGTCAGTTGTGCTACAGTTTTTTTGTTATGGCTGTTTCCAAGTTTGGAATTAGGGTTTCTGTTGGCCATAATCCGCTTCACTGCTCACAGCAATTTGTAGCTCCTCCTAATGCTCCTAACCCCACCTAGAGCACACCCTGCTCCGGTCTGAAGCACAGTGCTTGAATTCAGCTCATTAACTGGTATCATTAACGATTTATGGATGAGTTCATGTCAGTTGGATATTGTAAGTTTGAATCTGAAGTGCCCAGTTGATGATGCTGTGTTTCTGAAACATGAAGTTCTCTTTTATTGTTAGACTCATCTGTGGAAACTGGCAGTTCCTTGGGACAATCTTCAGCAGAGAGCTCCAGTGAGTTGGGAACAGAGGAGAGAGGGGATCTTATTAAATTTTACAATGCAGTCTATGTAGGAAGAGTAAAATCATTTGCACTGAAGTACGATATCACAAACCAGGATCATGTAGTAAGTAAAGTATTTTGGAATTTTGCTCTAATAATGAGAGAGTCATTTACAACCCGAGTTCCAACTTCTTTATATCAATGCAACACTCATTTGCTCAAATGCCTGTGGAACATCTCTGTAACACACATAGACTTTGTTTTTCCATCTGTGGATATTTGATCTGTTGTTAAACTGTTAGAGCATAAAATCTTCTGAAGAAGACCCAGAAGTGTATCAATCCTTCCTTCTGCTCCTAAAGATCTTCTGCTTCAGCTCCTATCCCAATTTCTCCTCTCTTGCAGATGGAAGCCCCTCCGCTATCTCCGTTCCCCAGCATTAAACAGCAGCCAGCATCTCCCCGGCGGATCTCACAGCAGCACTCTGTTTACGTTTCGCCTCACAAGAATGGTGGCTGCTTGACACCTCGAACTGCGTTGCTCTATAAATTCAACGGGAGCCCTTCCAAGGTAGAAGGCCAAAAGATTGAAAGGGGTCGATTCGAGAGAGGGTGAATCAGTCTCCAAACTTGGAAGTGTGAGATTTCAGTGAGCTGGTCTCACAGTTGGTGAAGGGTAGAGTCCTTCCTGTAGAATCCATTACTCACTCAGCAAAGAGGTTCAGAATAACATTTTGTTCTCGGATAACTGAACACCAGAGCAGTTTGAACTGGAGTTGCAGTAACTCATGATTTTTTTAATTTTTTTTTTTTATTTTGATTGCAGAGTTTGAAGGACATCAACAATATGATAAAACAAGGTGAACACAGGAGTAAGAAACGAGCTATAACAATTGATAGTGACCCTGAATCCCCTATGAAGCGAATCTGCCAGGAAAATGATGATGTTCTACTTAAACGTCTCCAGGACGTTGTCAGTGAAAGAGCAAATCACTAAAACTGACAGTTTTCTGTGGGATCTAAATCTCTGAAGTTGGATACAGCCGTTGCACTATTTCTTGCTTTTGTGTACAGACAGCTGTCAAGTTTCTTTAACATTGGATGTTTTCCTGACTGCCACAGGATGGAAAAAGTGAGGGTTGAGGAGTAAACGCCAGAGAAGGAGAGGTGGTAATGATTGCCACTCCCAAAGGCTGGCCTAGAAGTCACTCTTTTTGAGCTGTTTTAGCAAAAGAGTGTTCTGTAGAAAGCTATATTGGATGTTCTCAAGCCTAACGTAGAGCATCATGACTGCTGAATGTAACTCAGCTTCTGGTAAGACTGGTTTTATTTTTGGAATAAGAACGGTAAAGAAATGAGTTAAGTCAGTTACATTTCCTCAAGCTTTTGCTATTTGGGGAAGAAACTTTAAAAATTTTAAGAAGTGCCTTATTTCAAAAGAACGTGGAATTTCATGTATTATTTTACTCTGAAGTAACTGGGGTAGAGAACAAATTGATGGTTTAGCCTCAGGAGGAGCTGAGCAGTTTTGAACTGTATGATTTGTGCTCCATCTCCTGTCAGAACATCGGTGACAGTGTGTGTTAACGATCAGACAGCTTTTGCAGTAACAAAGGCAATAATCAAAAAGTAGAAATAGCAGAGACTTAAGTTGGGCACTGATAACACACTGAGTTATGGTACACTCAGTGACTCTGGATTGCCATTCTCAAGCCAGCGAATGCTGCCATGGGAGCCGGACTGTGGTCCTGCTGCAGAGGCCATCCGTGCGAGCTGCAGCGTACCCAGCAAGTGCGAGCTGTGGCTTTGACCATCTTACAGTGGTTCAAATGCAGACATTCATTTAACAAATTATCTCTTCATTTTATTTTTTCCTGAAGATCTTAACCTCTTGTGTAGTATCTACACTGAATGTAAGCCCATCAGATAAGGCATGTTTGTATATATGGGGGTTTTATACCTACTAACAGCTTAGATTCATTGGAAACGTGTCTGTCAATTCCAGCATCATTATTGTAACAAAGTTTTTAATGCTGAGGGATTTGGTAGGGTTTATCTTACCAAAACAGGCATTGTTTATTCATTACTGTAAATCAGTAACTTGATCTTATTGCATAATTGCATTCAAGATTAGAGCCGAAAAACTTCTCAGCACTGTATTTTTCAGTTTATGTGTATATTGAACTGGCAAAACAAATTGAACTATTTCATAGGACTTGTTTAAGGAGCTCTGTTGACTTCATTGTTCGGTTTATTTACTAGTATATGCCTGATAGATCTGCAGTACCATGATTCCGGGGAAGAACACTGTGATGATTTCAAACAGTCTTAGATAATGAATCAGGCCAGCAATGATGGAGGAAAAAAGTAATTAAAAGTGTTTGTGTGGAGGGACCCTATTCAGCAGTGAGCAGAAAGTTTCTAAACTCTGTAATTTTGTTTTTGAATTTTTAACTACTTAAAATTTGGGGGGTTATTTTTTTTTACTTTCAAAAAGAGGTGCTTATTTCTTAAAAGTTTGACTGTAGAGAGCAGCAGTATGAGGAAAAGGCTGTGCAGTGGACTAGGTTTCATGTAGATTCTTTTGTTCAGTTCCTTTAATTTTATTCAGTTTTTAATATTTGTCGTCTTTCTGATCTTGGGATAAAAGATATAAGAGAAACAACCTGTGTGTCGTGATCTGCTCGTAATGCTGTTACAGCTGATCGTTCAATGTGCGTGCTCCAGGCCCTACAAGCCCCCCTGTGTTGAGAGAACCTTCATTTAGGGTTTGGCAGAATCTGTTCTTCTGTTTACCTGGAGAATCATAGCCTTTTGGGTGGGAAAGGCTGGGCTTAATAGTGTAGGTCTGTCAGTGGTACTGTATGACAAGTTTAGTGGATGTGGTTTTAATTGGATGTCAGGTGCAGATCTCTCCTTACACATCTGCTTCCCACACTGTTACTGTATTCTCTGAAATGGCAGCAAGCTGCGGATAAAATCTTATTCGTTGTCATTAGGTGTACTGTGATCTTTTCAATAGAAGAATGTACTGCAACTGGATGCAGTTAAGGTTTTTTTCACCTTTTTAGGTGGTGATAGAAAAAATACGTTTGGACTTGTTCAACAGCTAAAGTAATAGCTTATATGAAAAATTTGTAACAGTTTCAAAGTGCCTTCACTTGTAAATAGGTCTTTCATAATAAACAAGTTGTAAGTATTTTAACCTGTGTTGCTCTTTGGGGGCTTTCTTTGGTAATTTATTAAACAATACCTTCTGCCTGCATTTTCTGTGATGTCAAAGACCTTAATCATCTTTATGCTCCCTCAAATTTCTTTGGGATTTTTTCAGTTTAAATTCAACACCAATCATGCGGTCTGTTGGATTGTTGTGTTTTGGTCAGACATGGTTTCTGGGAGGGGCGGGTGAGTGATTCATCATGTGAAGTAACCAAAAAATACTGAAAAGGAGATGATGTTGCGGTGGTAGGTGCTCAGAAGGAGGTGTGACTGTAGCACAGGGGAGCTGCTGGGCTTGCCCTGGGCTCCCAGTTCTTGAGCCACTGGCTGGTCCCAGCTGCCTCCCAGCAGCCGTTGTAAGAGATGAATAGCAGTTCTGCTTCAGCCGTAGTGGATTTGCCTGTGCATATAGAAACTAAGTTTCTGTAAACTCAAGAGTAACACGCTGCAGTGCTTTGTAAAAGGGAACTTGTGTGAATTGTCTATGTAAGCAGTTTGTAACCAAAAATTGTGCAAAGGAGGTCATAAGAAGAAAAAGACTTAATCAGGACATTGTAATCATGACATGAGCTCAGTAGGCGGACGGGAAGATTGTAAGTCCCAGAGTATCTACCTGGACAGTGGAAAAAAGGTACAGGGAAATTGGGTTACTGGGAAAAGGTAGAGCTACACTAAGTGCCAAGATCAGAGTGTGTCTCCTTTTTGGGGAAGGCACTAAGCTCAGCTGAACTGCACATTTTTAATAAGCCTCTTATATCTTTTTTGTATCTTTGCTTTGAAGATTTTGTCCTCTTTCCACATTCTATTAGTGAGCTGGTGTTTCTCACAAGTATGTTAATATTAGGTTGCCGCATCCCAAGTGGTGTAGTAAGATGTGGCCTCAAAAAAAGTTGGGGTTAGAGCACAATTAAGCAATTTAATTTTTTTCTCTTTAGTTTCCTGTTAGGAAATAATCCTCTTAAGTTTTTATACTCTGACTCATGGAGGATCTTTTTATTTGACCTGGGGAGCAGCAAGAGCTGAAACTGGCAACACAAAAGGAGGTACTATGAAGGAATGCAAGTCTTTCAGAAGTGTGGGAATCTCAGCTGAAACGTGTCTAAATCTGTCTCAAGGCCAAGGAAACCGAGTTTATTGTAATTTCCAAAGTTTACAATAAGCATATAACTTCTCGCTCAAGTAGCAGTTCTTGAAAAACAGGTGTCAGATGGACATGAGATAAGGTCATAAAACTTTTCAACTTCCTTGAGTGCCCAGGAGTGCCTTTGACAGCAGGTGAGCCACAGGTGTGTTACACCTGCAGTTCCCAAACCACCTGCAGCCCAGGTTCACAGCTGCCCAGCTCCAGGGTATGCTTCCCTGCCTGTTCTTAGGCCACAAATGCAATGAGCGGGGCGGGCGGGGTTTAATGAGCATTCCAGATGTATTGGCCCCTGGATGTGTATTGGGCATATCCTTAAACTCCTCCTCCCCGAAAAGCTCTTTGGGCACAGTCTGGGTATTGAGCTATACAGGGCAGGTTTTGACAGTGGAGAAGGTTCAGCATCAACAGGTGATGAACTGCTCCTTAAAAGAACAAGCACCAGTGACGTGGGCATAACTTTAGTCTGGGAGAGGGAAAAGGGAGAAGGTGTGAGACTATTTTATACAGCTATGTTCCTTAATGGATCTTGCCTGTTCTTGTCTACTAAGGCTTCTTCCAAGAAGAGGAGTGTTTCCTGTAATGGGTGGGACAGGCTCTCAGTCAGTTTTATTTCATGTGCTGAGGGCAGAGTGCTGACAGAAATCTTGGAAAGACCCAGAGGAGATGGAGAGAAAAATCAGTCAAAAGAAAAGCAGACACTGAGCATTAACTGCACTTCCTAACCAGCTGAGAAAGCAAAATATTCACTTACAAAAGCAAATTACTGTAGCATGACAGTAGAACTCATAAGACCTGCTACATACAGACAGCTCAAAAAAAGCCTAGAAAGGGCTTTTTTTGTTACTAAGATGATGATTTTTTTATTTTTTTTTGTTTCCCTGCATCTCTAAAATGTCTGATGATAATACAGCAATTCCCAGAAATCTGTTGTGGTGGGTTGACCATGGCAGGAGCCTCCACCTTCTCAGCAGGACGGGGATAGAAAATAGGATGGAAAAAGCTCATGGGTCAAGATAAGGACAAGGAGATCACTTAACAGTTACTATCATGGGCAAAAAGACTGTAATTGGGGAAGGCTGTTTTAATTTATTGCCAATATCCTGCTCTAAGAATACAGTAGGATAACGAGACACAAAAAACAAAACTAAAAGCACCTTCCTCCACCTCCCTCACCACCTTTTTCCCAGGCTCAATTTCACACTTGACTTTTTCATCTCCTCACTCCACAAGCGGCGCAGGAGTCAGTTTATAACATTTCATCTCTGCTACTCCTTCCTCCTTGTGCCCTGCCCCTGCTCCAGCACAGTTTCCCCTCCACAGGCTGTAACTTCTGCTAGGAGCCTGCTCTTCTTTGGGCTCCGCGTGGGCCACAGTGTCCTTAAGTGCATCTCTGGCCTCCCTGACAGGTCCTCCATGGTGGTTTTCTACTTGCTGTCGGCTGTAGAGTGACAGCATGCCGCGTCATGGTCTTCTAAGTGGGCTGCAAGGGAATCTCTGCTCTGTCACCTGGAATAACTCCCCCTCCAACCTTGGTGTCCACAGGACTGCTTCACACATTTTCTCACCCCTGTCCCTCCAGCTGCAGCTGTGCCACAATGGCCTCACCTTGGACATGGGGGAAGCTTCTGGTGTCTTGCAGAGTCTCTGCAGCCCCTTCTGCTGCAACCACCTTGCCACATAACCCCAACGCACGGGCACACTGCTGAGGGGTCGTTACTGCAAACCAGCAGATAAAATTCTCTGACTCAATTTGCAGTTTTAGAAAGTAGCACTGGGTGCACAGGGGATCGCTCCTCCTATTGTGCACACTGCATGCGGTCATCAAGCCAAATTTATACATGACAGGTACACATGTTCAATGTAATTCCAAGAAAACATTAGCATATTCATTACAGTTCCAAGAATTCATTTACATACTGTAATAAGCTTTTGGGCGTGCATAGTCACACCTTCTGGTGGTCCTCGTTTTGAGTGCAGGTTGTTTCTTAATCTTCATCTTCTTCATCTGTCCTTTGGCTCACTTTTCTTGTTGGCAAAACACTCTAACTGCCATTAAAACTAATGATCTTCCTGCTACCACCTGTTTGTCAAACAGTGTCCTTATTTATTGCAGCCCTGTCTTAGGCGACTGTGTTCTCAAGGCCACATACATCCTTTCTTATCTTACTGAGTCATTGAAAGGATTTGGGATGGTTACTAAAATAGCTACATTTCTTCTCTGAAAGAACATTCCCTACAGTTTAACCATTTATGGAATACATAAAGTCTGCTTCAGATACCAGGGCAATGTGTAACCTCCCCCAGGAGGCCCTGCAGCATCACAGTAACTGCAACTCATGCTTAGATATCACAGAACTGCTGAGGTGTGGAGGGAACTTGGAGCTGTGCAGCAGTCTGGATCTCCTGGGACGTCCCTGTTGGCGCTGGCGATGGCAGAGACATGGTGGTCTGTCTGTGAGGCACAACTGCAGTCCCTGAGGTGACCAGAAGCAGTGAGCAGGTGAGTGGGCTCCCCTCAAAAGCTGTGCTGGTGCAAACACCCAGTCAATCAGTGGCCCTGAGGTGTAAACTTCAAATGGGGGTCTCTGAGAAAGCTGTCAGGGATGTATTGGGGCAGTGGGATTTTGCCAGCTGCGCTCAGTGGGGTCTGTAGGTTGGGAACCAACATCTCAGGCCCCTTCTGAGGCCTTTGTAGCTTTCACAGCAGAGGTAGTTTCATTGATGTTTTGCAACACTTGTGGACACCGTATCTGGAAATCAGTACATGTGGCTCTGTGTTGGCTGTGGCTGTTTGGTTGTCTTGGCTATGAGAATCTGGCATCCAGGGTGCATCTGGTGTTACTGCCTGTCACATCTTGCAAACAAGATCTTGAAAAAGCTGGTTTTTTGGACTTCAGCAGGTATAACTTGAGGGCAACAGCATTGTAGTGTTGTGTTTTGGGAGCAGCTTCATGGAGGCTGGAGTCCGTGACCCAGCTGGGACTCAGGACAAATGGGCACTGCTGGTGCCGGTTTCCAAGTATTTACGTGTGAATCCTTCACAGTAACCCACTGTGGTGGGGCATTGCTCCTCTCCTCTGCCTGTTTGATGGCTCCATGAGCTTAATTAGTGCTTTTGTGTGAAAAATGTGAATCATGGAAGCATAAAATAGTTAGAGTTGGAAGGGACCTTAAAGTTAATCAAGTTCCAACCCCCCTGCCCTGGGCAGGGACCCCTCCCACCACCCCAGGTTGCTCCAAGCCCCCTCCAGCCTGGCCTTGAAC
>VZRU01020963.1:21675-47378 GCA_013398155.1 Pedionomus torquatus | reverse complement strand
GCTGGGTGAGCCGCCAGGCCCGCCCGTGTGGCCGGCCCCGGGGGGGGGACCCCAGCACCCTGGGAATGGCGTCTCCTTTAAAGCAGGCAAGGGCGTTTGGCGAGGGGTTTCCCCGCGGTGCCTTTCCTGCGGGTCGTGGGGGCTGCTGCAGGCGGGTCCACGCCTGGCAAGACCCTGTTCGCAATGGTCGACAAGGGAAGAAAGGCGTTTCCACACCAGGCGGGATGACTTCGTCCCCTTCCCATCCCGTATGCCCAAGAGCTGGGGTGGTAAGGAGCATTGGAATGGGCGTATGTGATGGAACGGGCTCTGGATGGCTGGTTGTGGATCCTCCCCAAGGGTTCACCAGTTCCCCTGCTGATCCCAGCACTGATCCCTGTAGAGCGCAGAAGCTGCTTGTCTAACAACCATGAGAAGGAAAACTAATCTGTTTTAAAAGCCTTAATGAAAATACCACCAATAGCACAATGGCCTTTTGAAGCATCAATATAAATGTAAGCTCCAGGGGTTGTGATAGGAAATTTCAGCCTAATGTTAATACTGATCTAATTCTAGTAATGACAGTGCCAGTAATTTTTAAAATAGTAGGTAGGTACTGCTTTGTGGAGTCAGGGTTTCACTCACCTCCTTGAGAGAAATACTAGGTGTTGTAACTAGGGATTTTGCTAGGGTTTTGCTCTTTGTTGCACCTGCTACACTAGGGTGGACTGTTAGGGAAAAAGAGGTTTTGTTGCGTGTCCTGACCAAATACGGGCCTGTGGGCAAGTGGTGGAGTTCAGTGGCCACCATGAGCAGCCCCAGCAGCTGGCTGTGGAGAGCAGGCATAGGGTTGCTCCCAGCCTGGTAGCAGTCACCCAGGGCAAGTACAGGAAAACTGAATGCTTAGAGCGTGTAAAGGGTTGTTCCCAGTAGTGAAGAAAATGACTAGCCCACAAAACCTTGTAATTTTTCTGGCAGTGAATGTACTTTCTTGGTTTTCTGAAACAGAGGAGAGTGTAAGTGTTTCCTGTCGTCCTACGTGTCTGAAGGGCCCAAAGTGCCCTGTCTCTGCCCCACTGCAGTCAGATAAGCTCACCTCTCCTGGGATATGAGCCTGCATGCTCACTGATTCCTGGTGCTTTTCAATCTTTAAATGTCTTTTCCATACTCTAACTTTGTTTACACTGTTTCATCTAATTTTCTCTCTAAACCAACTACTCTGCTTAAGCTCTTTGCTAATGTTGTGGTTAATGGACCTAAGGCAGTTTGGAGTGTGGTTTTTGGCAGGCGCACACAAGTGCAGAGCTCTGCTTGACTTTCTTTGGGGAGTTTTGAGTACTTTTGGTTTGGTTCCTTGTATGTAAACTCTTGGTTTAGGCAGTCTTACCATGTAGAGACCAGGTGAAAAATCCCCTGCTGTTGTTTTCTATGTGGAGAAGGACAGAGAGCTCTCTGGTGAGATGTTCAGGTGATCAGTCATGCCAGTACTCTTGACAGTGTGCTTTGTCATCTGGAGGCCAAACCCAAAATGGGGGTTAGTGTTCCTGGAGGCTGAGCAAGATGACAAGACACACAGACCACAGAGGTGGCATGTCAGGTGGGGACTTCCCAGCCTCCCAGTTCGGGCCAATTACTTCTGCTGCTCTCTCACACATTACCAGCACCAATCTGTCCCAGGGGTGCTCCAGCAGGTGTGTGATACCATGCAGAGGGCTGTGCTAGTACCATTTAGTTCAGCCCTGCTGGTGTTAAGCTTCTGGAGCAAACATGCACCCCTGGCAGGTTATTATACAACTACCTATGCAAACATCATCCTCTTTGCAGATGATGTTTGCATAGGTAGTTGTATAATAAGCTGTAGTGAGCTGTCATTTCTCTGCTGTTCCTGTAGTTGCAGTCATTGGTAATTTCTCAAGATGAGAAATTACCTTTCTCCTTACATATCTGACTAGTTTCTAGATGAATTTTTTCCCCACTCCTGAATTTTTGTGGCATTTAAAAGTATATTGAGGTGCTTCAAACCAACAGACTTGAAGTGGTGCTTTATGTCAGCACTCAGCAGTGTCATCCCTTGCCTCGCACTGGGTGCTGCTTTGTGCTGCCTCACCTTCTCAAAGATGGCATCAAGTTCTACCTTAGATACTCTGGGTCAAGCAAAATATACATTTGGGCAATTGTTAACTGAGATCTGCTGCATGACTGCGCTGGTACTGTGCCTCTTGAAGTATTGCAGCTCATTCAAAAACATGCTTGCAATCTTTGATATCCATTATTAGCATACTTTGAAGTGATATACACTGAAGACCTCAGTTGTAATTAAGAACATGGGGGTCATCTCTGTACATCAAATGTAGGTTTTACCTTTTCAACTCTGCTAGAGCAAAGATGCCCTAGTCCAGATGTGGTTCTGCATGTTAGGTAAATGTCTTGAGAGAGAACTTCTCCACAGAAGTCAAATGAATGAGATGGCTGGAAGCAGATCACTTTGGAATTTACTGTCCCTGAACCATTTTTCAGGGCGGTGGAGGCGTTTGGTTACTGGCCCAGGTGCTAGTCCTATCTGAGCTGGCCATACCTGTGATCGGATAGGTTACGTGTTTCTTATAAGCAGCAGTTAAACATTCTTGGCTTCATCTTCAGGACAGACCTCAAAGAGCATTTGCAGTTGTGTTTCTTGGGAGTGTAAGGATAGGTGTGTACAGGCTTCTGGTTTGCCAGCCACAGAAGTTTCTCAGCTCTTCCACCATGCCAAAGTCAATCTTCTCTTCATAGCAGAGACCAAGAAGGACAGGCAGGTGCAGGTGGTCCTTCTCTTGTCCGTAGTGTTTGCTACTTCCTCTTGCTGTGTAAATAGTGGGATCTTTCAGGGCATGGGGGTTTTTGGCTGTTCTACAGACTGAGCTGCTTGGTATGTGGCGTAACACACTGGTCTGAGAATCACCTCTGGTGCGTTTCATCTTGCAAGTGGGGGCAGCTGAAGACTCCTGACAGTCTGAACAGCAGAGGCTGCAGCCTGGAAGCTCCCTGTTAGGGACAGGGATACTGAGCGGTTAAAATCACCAGCAGCTCAGATACCGTGTTTACTGTTTTATGGATTGTGTATTATTAAATGATTCAGATGAAATTATGGTGGTGCATCTGGGAGGTTTTTCTGGTAATAGTGGACATTTTATACTATTACTTTTCTGTAAAGTTTGAATTGAAAGATTAATGTAAAACTGATCTCAGGATGGTTAACCACTGAAGGGCAGAAAATGTAAGAAATCGTACTTCCTTGTGATAAGGTGCTTGCTGTCCTAGGGAGGTTGAAACCATTTTGTTCAAGGACAAGGCTTGCAGACAGAGTTAATAGAAGTGGCTGTAATAGTGCGTCCTCTCTCCCTCCAGACTTGTTCTGTCTGTGTGTTTGTATCCTGGTGTTTCTATTTCTTGGTTCTGTATAAGTGGGAGAAGCACACTGGTTTACAGATAACTTCTGCACCTATTTGTTCTCTTCCTTCTCTAGAAGGATAAATGCTTTCAGTAGTTTTCTGAAAAAGCTGCCTAAATATGTATCTCTCTAAAAGAGTCGATAGTTACCAGAATAATATTAATTTCTACAAGTAATTCTATATGTACTGCAAATTGTAAAGGGAAATGCATTGCAAACGGCTCTCAATGTCTTTTTTATTCCTTTCTAGCCACCCACATGAGAGACTGCAAGTGCTGGCCTGCCTGAACAAACTGAGAGAGCAGCACGTGGACGTGATGAAGGTAACCCCGGTGCGGGGAGGATACCGCTTCCATGGCCTCTGCCACTCTCTCGGCTTCCCATCCTTGCTTGGTGGTGCCAGCTGGTGCTGCAGTAGTGCCTTTTCTTTGCAGAGCTCTTCTTGATAGCAAGTGGTCTTTAAAAAACCACATTACCCAGAAAAATTGTTAAAATCTTCAGCTAAGAGCTTGATGTGGGTACTTGGCGGTTGTGAGAGATTGAATGAGCAATTGAGCTGTTTGAAATGTGTTGAGAATCTCCCCTTTCATGTCTTTGTCTAGAACCTCCCCTTGGGTTTGTTTTGTTTTGTTTTTTAAGAAGTTTGCCCTGGATTAAAAGACAACTCCTCACTTCCACTGTTTGCTGTGTCCAGCAGTTTCTCGCAGCGGTGTCGTTAGTTTAGCTTAGGCCAAGGGCATATGTATTCCTTAATTGTCTGCCCATCTGCTAGAGCCTTGTCAGTTCAGGGACCAAGAGTAAAGAGAACACAGGAAAACTGTATTTGCTGCAGTATTTTAGTGAGATATGTGTGTGATAAAATGGTTTTATAAGTCTGTCTTGAGGCAAGGATTAAGTGTGTGTTTATCTTCTCCAGTAAATCACTGTAGTTATTCAGATGTCTCTTAAACTGTGTGCTTAGGGATGATCAGGGAGTACTTTCATATTTGAGTTATCTTGGGGGTTACATTTTGTTTGATGAAAAAGGGATGAATTATTATTTCTACTCTGAAAAATTTCACCTGATTTTTAAAAACATGAAGAATGTCAAACCAAACGCTTCTTATTGCGTATCTCAGACATGTATTGCAGTACCTTGCTTTAGCTGGAATAGCAGATTAATAAAGACAGCGGTTTTCTCAAGTGTTAAGTTTTAGAATTACACAGGTGCAGATAACATCTTTAGAGATTTTGACTTTAGTTCCCTGAAATATGAAGCTTTGTCTTTTTTGATGTCATGCTTAAGTAGTTCTCTATATCTTTATATAGGGTAGGCAGGATATGGCTGTTTTAAGGGTAAAAACAAAATAATCGCCCTCTCTCACTAAATACTTCACCATCCCACATACCGTTTACCTTGGTGTCTGTTTCTTTTAAAAAATAAATGTTAATTACAATATTGTTTGGCTTTTATAGGTTTTTAACGACCCAATTCATGGGCACATTGAAATACATCCTCTTCTTGTTCGTATCATCGACACTCCTCAGTTTCAGCGCCTCAGATATATTAAGCAGCTTGGTGGTACTTACTTTGTTTTTCCGGGAGCCTCTCACAACCGCTTTGAGCACTCCATAGGGTAAGATGATGATGTCAGCAGAACCAAACTCGGGGGAATGCAAGACAGGGAGTGCCAGCCAAGAGCTGTCACTGTCTTTCAGTGTTGGTGAAAACTGCAATGGTGGCATTTTTTGGGTCTCAAATGTTCCTGGATATCCTGTGTGATTATGGTCTGTTCCCTTGAACTTCATTTAATAAAGACAGATAAAGAAACCTGCAAGATGGATTACTGTTAGATTTCCTCCCCCTCCCCTTCTTCTAAGAATAATGTTAACTAAAAACTGTGAGTACTTTTATGTTCTCCTTGGTCAAAACTTGGGTTTTAAAGCATAAACCTGGGAAGGGTGCCTGGTTGAAATACTTGCCAGACAGTTGTTATACCTTATATTGCCCAGGACACCTAAAACCCATTTTATCTACAATGTTTGCATTTGTAGTTGTGTGTGCTTTATGCAATTGATGGCAGGTTATCAGGCTGTTACCTGTCTCATAAGTTAAATGGTAACTAACAGATGGTGGACATGAGGATTCCCATGATGACAACTTTAAGCTTGTTTTGAAGGTCTGCTCCAAGTTGCAGAGAAATTAAACTAGTCAGTGGTTTCTATTCAGATGATCTGGCCTGCCTAAAGTTGCTTTTGTTAGTGCTGAAATACTGTGGATTAAGTCTGGCTTCTGTCCTTGCTCTGTGACACTAACAAGATACAAATGGCTATTGCAAAAGGGTCTAATCAGTGAGGTAAGTAGGGATTGATTGCACCTGCTAAACCTGAAAAGACAAAAATGTGAGGGATATAAACAAAGTTGTCACAACAGAAGTCTGAGAGCTCCAGTGATATCAACAACCTTTTCTTTCAAGCAGTTCAATTAATCTATATAGTTAAACTTAGGACAGTTGTTGTCAACTTGCGTATCATTTTGAAGATTTCTACAGCATTAAAATAGAAGTAGTGAGCTTTGTATAGTTATTGGTCTAGTGAGAAAATAGCAAATAATAAAGTTTGGTCATATAATAGCTACTACATCATATAGAACCTTGTCTTACTTTAAAATGTTCTGCAAGGGGGAACTATTAAGACAAGTAGACAAGGAAGTTGGTGTAGAGCTTGTAAACAGTTTATAGGATTGTGCCCTCTGTGTGTTCCTGCTGATTTCATATCATGAGAATAGAGGTTCCCATTCAGTGAAATGAAATGTCAGATCTAAAATGAACGAAAGGAAGAGAAATAGTTGAGTATTTGTTGTGTGCTGCCTCTCAGACAAGGGCTTTGACTTAATGGAGCAACATAAAATAGCTGAGCAGCTCTTTTTCTTTCAGCCTAAGACACTACTATATTCATTATCTTTTCTTCCCCTGCAACAGGGTAGGCTACCTAGCAGGATGTCTGGTTCGTGCACTGAAGGAGAGACAACCTGAACTGGATATAACCCAACGAGATATCCTCTGTGTAGAAATTGCTGGGCTTTGTCATGATTTGGGTGGGTACCACTTCAGATGGCTTCTTGCTCTCTGAAAGCTAACCTGCATGAAAAGCTGGCTGCAAGATCACAACTTGAGAACAGTTTTGGGCTGCTCATTGTGTGCCCGCATTGTGAGACAGGATTTATAATGTTCCTTTTTGGTCCGAGTACATCTGCAGAGGCAACTTGATGAGTTTGTCGTTGCTTTTAGCTGTCTTGTTTCCATATGGCGTTTGGAGTTCTACCCTCGGTGACTGAAGTTTCTGCTTCCTTCTGTGATGTCCTCAGGCATCTTAAAACATTTCAAAGTGAAAACTAGTGGCCCTTTCAAGAGTTGTTATGATTATTTTATAACTACTTATTTTTTCGGAGCTAGCACAGAATAATTACTGTACTCAGAGTTAGTGCAGTACTTGCTTGTGGTGCAGGTAATGGAGTGGGCATTAAATGCAGTAGTACTGGAAGAGCACTTGCTATAGCTGAATCTTCCGTAGGTGATGTCAAGATCAAGTCAAATACAAGAGATCAAAGCAGATCCTTAGCTTGCTCAAAATATTTCTACTGACAAGCATGTCTCAGATTAAATCTGCGTAACCTTTATTTTTAAGGTCATGGGCCATTTTCACACATGTTTGATGGAAGATTTATTCCACTCACTCGTCCAGATTTGAGATGGAAGGTAGGCTTTTTGCTATTAAAGTAAAAATAGAAAACTGATTTTTTTTTAAAGGGAGAATAATTAATCTTTAAAGACCTCCAGTGCATGTGAGGACATGGTGATCTAGGCTTTTCTTAGTGCGTCATTTTGAGGGCATAACCAGAATGTTGTCTTCTAATATTTTTGTTCTCTAGCCGTTTGTCTGGGGAGTGTCAGCTCAGGGTGACTGTGAGCAGATAGAGCCTGACTTTGCTAAAACAGAAAGAGGTGTGGGGAGAAGTAAGTGAGGGCAGATGTTTGTCACCACCACCTTTTCCCTCTAAGTGTAAATGCTTTTGAACTCCTGTGTACTTTCATGAGATGCATTTGTGTATGCATGTCCTCTTTCAGCAGATGTAACGCCAGGTGAGAAAAAATGAGCTGTCTCATCTTGTCAGTGCCTGTAGTGTGTCTCTGAAGAGGCAGAATTCATTGGAACTGCGCTGGTCATTTTAAGCCAGCATTGGGCTTTGTTCAGAAAGTGTATTTTACAGATGTAATATACCAACTTGGAGCATCCCTTCTGGTTTAAGGCCAGAATATTTAATACAGTGTTTAGAATTGTAACTTTCAGGAACTTTGAACAGTGTTTCAAAGGTTGTTTGCTGTGAATGAAATGTCGTGCAGTCCTTTCAGGCCTCTCTCTGCTTATAGTGGCTAAGCAAAATCACCTGAATAAACTTGTTAATCTTCTGTACAGAAGAACCAGCAGAACTGGTTATTTTGTCATTTAGCATTGTAACTGTCTTACTAGTGTTTGTCAAAATATTAAATTAAGAGCTCTCTGCTGAAGAGTGTGTTCCTGGACTCTGTAGACAGCCTGATTCCCTGTTTGATTAGATAGAAGATGAATAGAAAATCACCCAAGTGCTGCAATTTGAGACCACCGTGCCCAGGAGAGAGGCAGCGCTGCCTGGTTAAGAGAAAGCTGTGACACTGCAGGAAAGATGTTTAAACTGTGTAATGTAATGTGGGTTGTTTTTTCACAGCATGAAACTGCTTCTGTTAAAATGTTTGAGTACCTGATCACTTCCAATAAACTAGAAGAAGTCATGAAGTCATATGGTCTTGTCCTGGAAGAAGATATGGACTTCATCAAGGAACAAATAGGAGGGCCTGTAGATGAATCCAGTTGTGGGAGATCGGTGAGTCAGTGAACTGCTTCTGTGATTATCCCAATGAATGTTTTTAATTTTACTGAGAGAGTAGAGTGTCAGAAATTATATGTGGCAACCTTCTTGTCACCCTCCTGGTGTTAGGCTGCAGAGCCTTCCACTGGAAGTTGTTCGTGCTGTGGTCTCTCAGCAGAGTACAGGCTCCAAGGCATCTCTGCATGGTCCTGATGCAAACAAGGGACTGTTTATGCATTGGCCACAAACAGTGTCCTCAACATTGTCCCAGTAGCAGAGCTGTTTGTGATCAGCACAGGATGTTTTTACCTATGATGTGCCCTCTTCCTGCTGCTTGCAAGTTTCCACTCTTATTTATGTAAATTTTTATATTTGTGTAATGCAGATAGTGTGGAAGCCATTTATCTGGCACTTTTTGTTTAGCTGAAGAATCATTAAATTTTCAAGAAATTAACGTTTATGTGTGACTTGTGTCTTAATATTTTGGCACTGATTTCCTACTTCCTCATGGCCGAGTTATTCCTTGTGGTTTAGAAGTTTAAGTTGCAGCCTGTTTAAGCAATTTTTGTTTAAAACATCTAACAAATTGGTTTTAAATCTCTGTTTTATACAGCTGGTTTTTTGTTGGTTTTTTGTTTGGGTTTTTTTTTGGCACTTCAGTTTAGTAGAATGGGATAGTTGTGTACGTGGCTTTTATTCTTCCTGATATTCCAGGAAGTCAGCTCCTTGAGCCCTGATTCTGGATTTCTAATGCCCAACAGCTTCTGAAAGCCCTTTTATTGTCTTTGTATTCTTTGTTACCTCGGTGTTGGATGTTTATCACAGGCAAAGTCAAAGTGTATTCCCACTGTTTTTAAAAAATTGTACTGGTGATGTTTGCACACTTCAATTACTTACTGTTTCTGATTTTTTTTTTTTTTTTTCTTCTCGGCTCCCCATTTAGTGGCCTTATCGTGGTCGAGAAAAGGAAAAAAGTTTCCTGTATGAGATAGTAGCTAACAAAAAAAATGGCATTGATGTTGACAAATGGGATTATTTTGCAAGGTACAAATCTTCATAATTTTTGGTTTTATTATGAATTCTTACTGCAACAATGCTACTGTTTGTATAAGTACGATCTCATTATTAAACACTCTCTGTGGAATATTTTTAGGGATTGCCATCACTTAGGAATCCAGAATAATTTTGATTATAAGCGATTACTTAAATTCACTCGGGTCTGTGAAGTAAAAAACCAGAAGCATATCTGTACGCGTGACAAGGTAAGTCGTGCGGGTGAACTGAGGGGTAGCCTACCAGCACATAGAGAACACCTTGGGCATGGCAAAGCCCACCTTGGGCAGTGTGGTACAGCTGCACTCTGCATTGGAGGGGATGCTGCCGTTGCCTGTATGATGCTTTTTTTAGCTTGAGAGAAAGAAGTAGCTGCTGCTCCAAGAGTTCTCAGAAGCAGCTGGTTTAAGAAGGGAGCAACAGAGCAAGTCTCTATTTGAAAGGGCTTGTAGTGGGTCCTGCCAGGGCAGACTCTGCAAAGCCATCCATTATGTGTAAGCCTGGGCTAGCTCTTCTGGCAAGAGATGCATGTGGCTTTGGCAAAGGGCTGCAAGAGGTGATCTTCTCTGCCCAGGCTGCCCGGGGTACCCGTCAGGCCTCTGCTCTCCTACAGCTGTTTCAGAATGTGTAAGTTGCGAAAGATAACCATTCTGCTCGATGCTTCAAATGGAAGGAGACAACTCATTCAATTCCTTGATTGTTTTAGTTTCCCAATTGAGACAATGTCAAAAGTAAAAGATGATTGGATTTTTTTGATGCAGGAAGTTGGAAATTTGTATGATATGTTCCACACACGGAATTGTCTGCACCGGCGAGCATACCAGCATAAGATTGGCAACATCATTGAAATAATGCAAGTATTATATCTTCTTTTTCTTGCATACAATTTATTTTTAAATTCTTGGGGCTGATTATCCATTTGGAATGTTCAGATAATCAGTAAGGTGTGATACGTAATGAAAGCCACTGGGCTATATATTCTTATGGCAAGGCTCAGTGCTTAGAGTATCATAGACGCTGTGATTACAAAAAAAACCCCAAACAACACAAACCAAAAACAAGAGAAGGACAACAACATCCTTCCACATGACATTCAATTAGCAGAAACTTACTAAAACCCTGAAGAAGTGTAGGACCACAGTGTGCTTATGCTGTTTTAACTGCTGCCAGCTGAAGTTAAATCTTTATCTACAACTTCGAGACCACTTACCTCGAACTGTCTGGTTAATAGAGCAAAGTTACTAACAAAGTAGGGTAATGAGGAAACATACTAAAGCTCTGCTGAGGCTTGGCTTTGTGTTTATGGAGTGCCACAGCAGGAATTGTTCAGGACCAGCTGAGCTGGCTGCCTGCATTTGTATCTCTCCTGTTGGTGTCTACAGAAGTTTCTCTATAGCATTACTCTTTTTACATTTCTTCAAAAGCAAAAATGCTAGTATCCCCAAATAGTTTTTCATTAGGGTCTTGGTTTCTGAGTAACCATGCTGAGCTTTGAAGAAAAGAACGCAGAGGATTGCACAGTACAAGAGTGATTCTTGACTGTTTCCATAAACTTCAGCTCCTGGTTTAGCGATCCTCTAAAACTCAAGACAAAAAATGCTAGGATTTGACAGTACCTATGTGTGAGGAATAAAACAGCCAAGAAATTTAGGTTTTGGCTTACCATAATTATAACAGCCTGTCCAAATGAGTGTACAAGCTGGAAATGACAGCAGAAGTTATGGGGAACTTAGAAAGAACTTGATCATCCTGTTTTCCCACTTGAAATGAACACACATTCATGGTGCTTTACCTTCAGAATGCTTTGTGTTATCTTGTTTAACTCCTAGAGGAATGACTCTGTACAAGGATATAGTCATCTGTGAGGCAGTCTCACTGCAGCTGAGTGACCATGGCACTGGAGGGCTTTGCAGTTGTCTAAACAATGTTAAGCTCATAGTCTGAAGCAGAACAAAGTGTACATGTTCATTCACTGAAAGGGTATGGTCTGATCTGAACCTGGTTTCAGTAAGTGAAAAGACTGTTGAAATGTGCAGTGACAGTATGGAGACAGGGCATATTGCAGTGCAGTCAGGGTCTACTGTGTGCTTGGGATGCGGTTTCATCTGTTGTCCTCTATTTATAACACTAATGCATTTTTTTTTTTGGCTCTTGAGCAACAAAGTGTTTCAGAATTATGCTTTTTTGAAGTCTTAATTTTGTCTCAAACTAGGATTACAGAAGCATTTCAAAAAGCAGACCAATTTTTAAAAATAGAAGGTTCTGGAGGAAAACTGTACCAGATTTCCACAGCAATGGAGGACATGGAAGCCTACACTAAGTTAACTGGTATGAGCTCTCGGATCTATCTTTTTCTTTTTTTTTTTTTTTTTTTTTTTACACAACATGAGTACCTGTTAGAATGCTGGTTTTACAGCTGGGTTCTTGCCCCACTGCGCAAGCAGTACTGGTTTTGTGCACAGATGGTGGGGCAGATGTGGACAATCCCATCTCTTTGCTCTCATATCTAACTGAGAGAGCAAGACTTTCTAGTTGAAATTACTTATATAGGGGAGGGGAGAGAAAAGCACCAACTTCTTATGTTCTGCACATATTCAAATTCAGATTATAGCAAGCAATGCTGTCACAAGGTCATAGAATCGTTCCAACCCCCCTGCCATGGGCAGGGACACCTTCCACTAGACCAGGTTGCTCAAAGTCCTATCCAGCCTGGCCTTGAACACTTCCAGGGATGCGACAGCCACAGCTTCTCTGGGCAACCTGGGCCAGTGTCTCACCACCCTCACAGGAAAGAATTCCTAATACCTAATCTAAATCTCCCCTCTTCCAATTTAAAACCGTTGCCTCCTGTCCTGTCACTCCACTCACTGACAAAGAATCCCTCTCCAGCTCTCCTGGAGGTCCCTTCAGATCATGGAAGGCTGCAATAAGGTCTCCCCGCAGCCTTCTCTTCTCCAGATTGAACAGCCCCAGCTCTCTCAGCCTGTCCTCACAGCAGAGGTGCTCCAACCCTCTGAGCATCTTGGTGGCCCTCTGCTAGACCCATTCCAACAGTTCTATCTTCTTTCTCTGTGGAGGACTACAGAGCTGGACACAGTGCTCCAGGTGGGGTCTCACGAGTGCAGAGTAGAGGGGGAGAATCCCCTCCCTGGCCCTGCTGGTCAGGCTTCTTTTGATGCAGCCCAGGATGGGGTTGGCTTTATGGGCTGCCAGTGCATGCTGCTAGTCCTGCCTGTATGGATGTAAGTCAGGTGCAAGGTGTAGCTACATCAGGTAGAGAGGTACTGTATGTGTGTTGCAATGTGAAACTAACTCCAAGACAGGTTTCAAAGGGCTGTGATGCGGTGTGATTTGATTTGCTTGAGAAATTGATACCTTGCTTGCAAATACAACAGAAGAAAGCAGAATATACGAACAACTTAATTTATTGCTGCAAGTTTCTGGTTGCTCAGATAAGAGTTCGTGAAAACACTGATCTGCATACTTACCCTGTAAGAACCAACCTGCTTGAAGACATGTGGGGGAGCTCCAGTGTGATTACAGAGTGAAGCAAATAAGAGCTGGAACTTGTGATGCTTTCAAGGAAATGCAGTTTGACTGCTAGCATCCACCTCTAGAGGTTTGGCTTAGTGCTGTGAAGAGGAAACAGAAATTACTGAATTCACGGAAGCTGGCTTGAGTTGTGTTATTCTGTAGTTCCACATCTTCACACCCCCACAATATCTTGGTTTTGTCTGCTCCTCCTGTTCTTTCCTGTGTGGCGCACCAACTGGTTGGTGTTGAGGGCTTGATACAGTGTGGGGGATGGAGGGCAGAGTGGGCAGGGCAGGTCCTGCTGTATTGAGGGGCTTGTGGTTTGGTGACTGCAGGGCAGAGGATGCTACAGACTCTGCTGAAGAGTTCTCCCAAGTACTGGCAGCTCTTGCAGAACCTGTGAACTACAGCTCATGAGGACTATCAAAAGCAACTTTCCTGAGTTTCCATCACTGACCCTTGACTGGCCAACAGAGAGACTCAAAAATTTCCATCTTTGGTTTATGGACAAGGTAACAGAGGCTGAGAGCACTGTTGCAAAGCATCCTGTGTGCCTGAACCTGTGTCATGCTAAAGTTCTTCTGCTGGCAATCCCTCATCTGCCACAGCAACATTCAGTCTGAGCTGCTGCTTCAAGTGGTTGAAGGGGCTGCATGGAGCACTGAGGTGAGAAGCTGCTTGGCCCCTCTGATGCTGTCTGTCCCAGGGAGGAGTGGCAGTAGTGATTGGAGTGCATAAATTGCAGAGTTAGGCTGTGAAAGGCTGAGCCGAGAGGCAAAGGAACTAAGATGAAACTTTTTGTGGGCTAGGATCTGTTCTTAGGTGGCTGTCTGGTCTGAAAGATCAGCTGGCTGTGCTGACAAGTTAGCACTAGGGTCCTGCTGTAACCACCTGCTGACCTGTAGTACCTGGTGAGGAGCACAGCTCGGGCAAGGATACCAGGACTGCTGTCTGCCTCTTGCCGTCTGCCACAGTAAGGAGCTATTTGCCGGCACTGTGCTGTTTAACAAAGAGGAGGATGTGAGGAATATGCCAACATCAGATGTAGTGGTAGGTCACAAAGGACAAGTATATTCTCTTCCCATTAAACCAAGGCACTGTCTTACCTGCATTTGGTGGTTGCAATCACGGGGGCTTCTGAGAGGACAGTAGGCTTGTTTTCAGCAATCTTTGATGAGTGATGCTTCTGTGAAACTGTCTGGGTGGCTCTTAGATCTTTGCAAATGATAAACTTTTGTGAGGTCTTGTAGCAGAAAGTTCCCTTTCACAGAGCTTTGCTGGCATCCAAAGTCTGAGAAATTCTGAAGGTTTAACAGAAGTACTTTATTTTTGTACAAGACAGAATACCCTTGTCCCTGAACCAATCAATGCTGGGGTTTAGGATATTCTAACAAGAGGAACCAACTTCCACTGAAATAATAAAACTTACTTCAAGAGTGAGAATTGAGCTAGTTTTCTGTCAACAACTGTTACAAATCTGATGATTATCAAGACTTCTCAGTTGCCAGACTTAGTATGTTCAGTCGTTCTCTGGAGGTGTCTTTCCTGAACCAGCAGTTTTTGTGGTTGCTTTAACCTTTGTCCCTGTATATGGTTTTTGCTGTGACACTGGTTTGACATACTTAACAAAGATGAATACAACTTTGGCAGATAATGTCTACTTGGAAATTCTGCACTCAAGTTGTCCAGAACTGAAGGAGGCACGAGAAATTTTGCATAAAATAGAACGACGTGAATTATACAAGTTTTTAGGAGAAACTCAACCTGAAACAGCAAGGGAAGTTGTAAAGGTAATGTCCTTTGGTGGGAGATTCTGAATTCTCTCCCTCTAAAAATGTTCTCTAAGTTGGTGAGCATCTTTTTTCTCTATCTCTGTGTGGGTTCTGCTTGTTTGTTTTGGGGTTTAGGTTTTTTTGTTTTGGTTTTTTCTTAACTGCTGTTCCAAAAGTAGTGTCAAAAATTCTCCTCCTGTCTTTATGTTGCTGGGCCGTGAAACATTATAGGAAACTGGGAAGAGTTTTATCTACAAACAGCCAGAAGAATGGCAAGAGGTGGAAATTCGGTTGATTATTGCAGAGATATTTACAGGACAAATAGTTTTCTGAAAAATACAAAATTGCATAAAAAATTGTTAAAGTCCATCTGGTTAAAAATGTTACTACAACCATCTTGTGTTAATTAAAATTTCAAAACAATAAGGAGACTTTTGCTTTGGATTGTAATTTGTGTGCTTTAATTTGAGAACAAACAAGCGAATAATAACTTCTGAATTTCATAATTCAGTGAAATTCTGTACTGAGCATAAGCATGCATGTATTTTTTTTTCTAGTGTATGCTTTTCAAAGCACTCAGTAGATATTGGTTCCATCACTCCTGTTTTATTTCAAAATAATGTTATATTAGAGCTGACATTGCTTCAGGTGGATCAGATTTTCTTGTAATGTGCTGTTCCATGTTATCAAATCATCAGTTCATTATCTCTAAACTTCAGTGATTTTTTTGGCTTAAAATTTTCCATGCCAAATTTCCAGAAGTATCTGTAAAACTTTAGTAAAAAAATCCAGTTCCTTTCAAGAAAACAGTTGGAGAAGGGGTGCTAGTTGTCTTTACTGTTCTATTCATCATAGTTTGTAGGGAAGAGTTCCTTGTGTTCTTTGTCTAAGAAATAGTAGCCTTAAGAAATTCTGTATTTGTAAAAGTAGGAGGAAGGAAAACATCTTCTGACAAAGGTCAGTACAACATGAAGTGACTGTACGTTGACCTCTGCCCATTGGAGGAGCAGTTCAGAATACACAGCTTGACAGATATGGAGGGTGGGCAGGAGAGTGAATTGCATGAGTTCCACTTTTAACAACTTCTTTTAGAAGCTTGGTTAATGAAAAGAGAAACACTCACTTTGAAAACCCATGTGGAGGTGTTGAGTCTTAGAATATCCTGTGTGGTGTTCTGAAAGGAGAAAGGGTCACTGGTGGTGCCTTCGTTACATCCACCTGATGCTTTGTAGCTCCTGATGCTCCTCTGTGGTGTGGGAGGTTCCTGTTGCAGGTGTGCTGGGGGTGAGCAGTGGCTAGACAAGACATAGCTGTGTGTTCTGCTCTTAAGAGCCCACAATGCTGTTATGGTTAGAATGACAGGATAGTTTGGGTGGGAAGGGACCTTTAAAGACCATCTACGTGCGAGCCCCCTGCAGTGAGCAGGGACATCTTCAACTAGAGCAGGTTGCTCAAAGCCCTGACTAGTTTTGTGATCTTCAAGCTGGCCAGAGCCAGGAAAACATCCCAAATAACTAGAGTTCTTAATTTCAAAGCTAAGTTTGCAGTTAATGCAAACT
Source organism: Pedionomus torquatus (assembly GCA_013398155.1). NCBI lineage: Eukaryota > Metazoa > Chordata > Aves > Charadriiformes > Pedionomidae > Pedionomus > Pedionomus torquatus. The sequence goes on along the minus strand of VZRU01020963.1, from coordinate 31,166 downwards.
GGAAGAGGTGATTTAAAAAAAAAAAAAACAAGTAAACAACAACAAAAAAAGGAGAAAGTTAGCATATGTAAATCCTGATACGGAACTAGAATAGCTTATAAATAGGCTGCCTCCTGGCAGTTCTTTCCTCTAGGTTTGACCTCAGTCTAAACCTTTCCTCAGCTTCTAGAGTCACAACAAACCACATATCTGCCTCAGCTTGGCAGCGTGTGTGATTCCCAGCTCTTTTTAACAATCTCCCTGTCTTTGCAAAGCACAAAGCAGCAGCAAAACAAATGCTGCTTGTTAGATTCATTGCCTTCTGGACTTGGCTCTTGACTGCTCTGTGCTGCATGTGAAGCTTTTCTCTTGGGAGTCTCAGTTGCTCCTAGGAAATCTTGCTTCATCAAGTCTTGAATCTTACCCAGAACATAGCAGTGCTGGACAAAGGTGAACAGGCCACCTTCTTTGTCCTGCTCACCTTCTTTTAATGAGAACTTACATGGTTCCATGAACAACTGCTCCTTACCACACTGTGCCCCTCTGCTGGGGATTAGCCTAGCTGTCTGCAGGAAATGTTCTCTCAGGTCCCAAACCAGACAAAACCCCCTGGTGGGTTTCAGCTTTTGAACTAGGTCACCGTCCCCTCAAAGTTTGCCAAGGAACTTGATGCTTCTGAGGTTTTCTTTATAGTGATTGACATTACTGATCTTGTCTGTCTGTTGGGGTTGAGTTTTTTTATATCTTCCAATGTATAGATGTGAAAGCTTTATTAGATAGTGAGATCCTGCAGGTCTTCTTTTAAAAAAGCCTAAAACTTCAGTAAAACCATTTAGTGTTCACCTTAGGGAACATAATTGCAAAGCATTTGTATTAGTAAAACAATTGCTTGAAGGTACTTATTTTCTTCTTTCGTGAAGACTTCAACATCCTGGGTAGATACTCACCCTCTCTATCTCTTCCTCCCTTCCCCCTTTCTTCCTGTCATCAGGTGTAAAACTGACCCACAGTCTGGCAGCTATGGTAAGGATTCAAACAAACAGATTCTGCAATAAGAGCCTGTCAATCTGTGAAGAAGCAAAAGCTTTAGTTTAGTGAGATGTTCTGTCATGCATTTTGTTGCCTTGGTCTATACTGATAGGGCATAAATGTCATCTGAGTTACTGGTTTGCTTTTTGTTTTGTTTTGTTGTGGGTTTTTTTGGTTTTGTTTTGTGTTTCATTTTGTTTTTGTTTTGTTTTGTTTTGTTTGTTTTTCAGAATAATAGCCTGGCAGAAAGCATTGCTAATTCCAAGCCAGAGAAGGATCCTCCAGATGTGGATCTTAAGGCTGAAGATTTCATAATTGATGTAAATATCTCTCAGAGTGGGTTCAGAGTGAAAGCTTCTCAATCACAGAGGACCTTGTGAAAATTTGGGATAATGTTTCAATACATTTGCAAAGTGAAAAAACAAAACCCTGGGGGTACCTGCTCTCCTGGCTGTTCAGCTTGAAGATCTGAGAGCACCAAGCTTCCCCCCATGGGATGTTTGTTGTGGCTGGGTGGGTCTGGGAGCAGAAGCTTCAGGAAGCTTCATTTGGGCCCTTCTGTTCCCAGTGTCTTGGGACTGCCTTCACTTTGAAAAGGAGCAGTAGGAAAACCTTTTGGATTTAACATACTTGTGTTAAAGTCAGCAGCCTAGTTACTGCTGTTGAGGGTTATGAAAGACAAGTAAGTTGCAGGCCCCAGCAGGAGGATAACAGGCATGGTGACTTCCAGGCTTCTGTTATTGCATGCCTGATGGGCAGTCACCCCTGGGTTTTGTCTTCTGCATGGAGCACCTCGCTGCCACAGCTTAGCCTCCAGCCATCACTGGTGGGAAGAAGAGAGCCTGAGATGGAGGAGAGAGCTTGAGCAGTCTGCAAGTATCTAATACCTTAATCTCTGTTCTTGGTTAATTCTGGGAAGAGGTAATAAATGGCTTTCTGTAGAACATATTGCAAATCACCTTTAAAGCTCCCTTGCATTGAAGAGTCACTTCAGGCTGGGTAAAATTGTAGCAGTTACTTAACTTTAAAGTAGTTGACTGTGCTTTCTTGTCTCACAAATTTATGGTTATGGGGAAGTGGACTCCTCCTGGCTGACTACAAAATTATTGGTGTACCAAGCAGATGTAAATAGTGTTGTCTAAACTTCCTGTTTAAAATCATGCACTCTCCTGCTGCCTCCACAGGTTGTGTGTTTCAGGGAGGTGCAGGCTGGCAAGGGACCAGCATGCTTCTGCTGTTTGAAACTGGAGTGTTTCAGAATGTGACTGGGAACTAGTTGCTGTAAAATGCAAATACTAGATCATTTTCTTAAGTAATCATTTGTTAATTACTGTTGTGTTTGATTAATGTAACTTACAGAAGTATAATCTGTGTCCTTTTGAACTTGCTGTGAGCAAACTAAAGAAAAACATTAACAAATGCCATTCTCTTTGTTTTGTCTGCAAGGTTATCAATATGGATTATGGAATGAAAGAACAGAATCCTATTGATAATGTTCTCTTCTATTGCAAGGCTGATCCTTCCAAGGCAGTCAAGATCAGCAAAGAACAGGTAGTCTTTTATTTTCCTCAACTGGCTTGTGATGGGAGTCACTCCAGTCCTTTGTGATAGTTCTTGCAGTAGTTGTGAAGAGCTTGTGGAATCCATGTCCTTGCAGGTCTTCAGTGTGTGTTGTGCTACAGCAATCTAAGTCCTTGACAGCCTTTGCATCTAAGCAGTATTTACCTTGAATACCCAGGGAGTCCTAGAAAAAATATGGTTGATTTGGATACAGCTCATGGTTTGTAGTGGGATGGTTTTTACTGTCCTCAGTTTATATTCAGATGAAAAAAATGCAGTTGAGTGGGCTCTGAATTCCAAGAAATGCTAAAGCATATTTCTTTTTTATTCCAAAGGTTTCAAAACTTTTACCCATCAGATTTGCAGAGCAGGTTATCCGGGTTTATTGCAGAAGTCAGGATCCAGATATTGTTTCAGCTGCAAAACAGTATTTTATTCAGTGGTGTATAGAGAAGGATTTCACCAAACCACAGGTAACAAATTCACATGTTATTTTTCTCGTTCGTAGACCTCTTCACCTTTGTCTATAAGCTTGTTCTTTCATTACAAAACTTGGCATTTAGGCCTTGTCTTTTTGGCGGAGCCTCCTCACCTCACCTCTGGTTTTGTCGTGGATTGCATCTGGGTGTGCTTTGGTTTCACTGAAATAGTGGTGGATTTGCATTGATTTAACTTCAGTAATTTGAAAAGCCATGTTTTTATAGCAAAGTGAGTATCCCCACAGACACTCACTAGTTCATGCAGGTTTCCTCATATAAAGGCCTGAAACAGCACTGAGGGATTAAAAGATCTAAGTAAGATGTCAGGTCAGTTCTTCTGTTGCTTTCCTTGCTTGTTCACCAGCTGTTAAAATCACTCGTGCCCCAGGAGGTTTACTGTTGATCTGTTTCTTCTGGGTTAGAGTGGAAAATATCTGCAGGAACAAGACTGCAAACCTCTACTCTTTGCAACTAGTCCATAGTCTTAAGTGCGTGGAAGTCCTTATCTGTTCTCTTCATTGTCCTATCAACTCTCAGAACATGCAAGTTTCCAGCTGTGAGGAAGGAAAAAGGAATGTTACAGCTCATCTGACGCTTTGTGTTGGGAACAGCATCAGAGCTGAGCTGACAAGTAAAAAGGAGACTCCAAAGTAGAACATGAGTCAATATGTCTTGCGTTGGATTCTTCCTGCATTCTTCTGAAAGTGGGGAAGCCTGTAACTGTTGCAGCTGTAAACCAGTGGTGTGTGATACAGCATCCCCATCACATTCCTCTTGCAGGAAGGTGGGCACTTCTATCTAAAACAATTACGTTTTGATAGTTCCAGTGTATCCGTTGTTGTAGGGAAGCAGTTATGGTTTTATCAAGTAGTTTTTTCTCAGTAGAAAGTACTAATGGAGCCACTGCTGAGTGCACAACCTGTGAGACTTTTGGGCTGGAAGTGTCAGTAGATTTTATAAATGTGCTGGCAAGTTGGCTGTTACGTTTCTCCCCTAATGTTTGGATTTCACTTTTGTTTGTCTGATGGTCATACCAGGAGCTGGTATGACCAGCTATAAATAGCTTTTTTCAGTTATCTTCTACTATCTGGGCTCAAGCCTTAAAGTAATACAGATGCTTATATTAAAATTTCACAAGATGCTTAAGACATGCAGTGTAAACAGTTTGTTCTGTGAACCCTGAATTCTTTTTCCTTTTCATCAAATATGTTAATATCCCTGATTTTGCATCTTAGACCACCCACAAGTCTCTTTTGGGGAAAAAGCTGCATCATCTGAAATGAAAGATCATGCAGTAGATGAGTCATCTTAGTTGCTGGAGCACAAACAACTTCTTGTAAGGCTCATTCTCATGTCATGCTTCTGGCATCTGTCTTTTGAGAGCAGTAAATTTCAGCAGGGCTTTTTACAAATGGATCAAGCAGCAAGCTTACTCTGCTTGTAGTTTGTAGAGTTTTGTTGTATCCTACAAACAGATCCGTCCAGTTCTGGCATATCCATCTCACAGGCCCTGGTGTGTTGCAGAACAAGCAACATGCGTCTCATCAGCTTATTTCTAAGCTTCTTCTCATCAGTATATGTGGTACCTGAGCACCAGGTTAACGTATATGCCTGGCAAGGATGAGCACCACTTCCCTGATTGTACCACTTACTGTAACATTACATACCTTAAGACAGTGACAGGCACATTCAAGCACCTACATCTGGGGGTTTGCAACATTTTAAGCCAGATACTGTGGCCAATTCAGAGGAAACACTTCCAATAATGTTTCTGTTTCATATACCAATGCCCAGAACACAGGTCTACTGATCTTCCTAGGTTTGTTAGTAGTAATTCAGAAAGAGGCAGACTCCCCATGGGGGAAGGCTTCCCATATATGTGGGCGACTTCTTTCTCCCCACCAGAAGCTAACACTGACTGCAGCAGTTTCCATCTCTGGGATGTCTTTTTTTCTGTTAAGTCTGATACTGAGCTGCTTTTCTTCTGCTTTAGGATAGAAATCAAAAGTAAATGTACTATCTCTAATGTTTTCTGACATTTAATAATAGGATGGTGATGTGGTTGCCCCTCATCTAACTCCAATGAAGGAAAGCTGGAATCACACAAGAGATGATGAACACAGGGCAGCGTCTGAGCCCAGCTGTAAACAAAGACTTCCTTTTGATAAGTAACACACTGAATTTTGCACTGTTTGATTTGCTTCTTCAGAAGATGAGTAAAACCTGAGCAGCACCTCTTTTAAAAGCCAGATGGGTGGACTGTAAAAATGTGTAGAACAATACAGAAACGCATTTTACAATACAATATGTTTTAATGTAGGTACTTAAACAAAGTGCATATTCCATCCAAAGGGACTTTTTTTTTTAAAAAAAAACCAAACCTATTACAGCAGAGCAAACTCAATTCTCATTTATTTTTGAATGTATTTGCACTGTAGCAAAAGTAACTTTAAAAATTGCAATTCATTGTTATTACCTGATACCTTCTTAAGATGAATGTGATATTGCACGTGTAAGCAGAAAGACTTCCAGTTCAGGTTCTTGGTGTATTCATGGGTTTTTTTCCAATACATGAAGAAGAGAGTAGGTATGCTTCTGAAAACAGTGAGGTAAATAGAACTTTGAAATAACCATTGATGGAGTCTTCAAGAATAGCAAAATTTATTTCCTTTTTAAAAAATAAAAGATGCGAGACAGGAGAATCTTTTTTTAATAACCAAAGATTACTTTTCTGGTATTCAAAAAGCTGATGAAGATGCAGGCCTCTTGCCATAAGTGTGACAGTTTTTATTGAAGTAACTACAGTTATTATTGAAGTAACAATGCATTGCAGTCACATGCAGCCTTTAGATGTTTTAAAGTGTATTTTTGATACATTGAATGTCATATTTTTGCTATTACACTGAAATGTAAAAACTGATCAAAACATCCATTGTTTGAGCGCTGTGAGAGAGTGGAGCTGCCCAAATGTGTAAGGTTGGCGGGCCAGTGCCCGGTCCTTGGTGTAGCCAGTGGGTCCCAGAGGATGCTGCAAACTCTGCTCTGCCTTGCACTGAGTGCACCTTGGTTCTGTGTTACACTGTACTCAGGAGAGAGGCTCCTCAGGGAGCCTCTTCCATTCTTGTCCCTTCCCTGTTTTTTCTGGATCTCTGAATGTTGTTCCTGTGTAATTTTTCTCTCCCTTGTAGAACTGTAAGAGTTCTAGCATTTTTCCCTTACTGGCAGTACTAATGCGAGTGTTGCCAAATGTCTGTCCAGTTGAAAATGTGAACAAGGAAGACGTTTGTCATCTCATCTTTTACTCAGGTCTAAGAGGAAGGCTGCTTTCATTAAATAAAACAAAGAAACTTGAAAAATCTCAGCTCACCGTCAAAACTAAAAATGCAAAGCAAAAGATTCAGTAATGCTCAGAAGCTGGAACAGGCTTTGGATTTTTTTTGTCTTAAATGGAGAAAGAAAAGTTCAGCATTCAATTTTGACAGTCAAGTGTGGGTAACTAGGTTAGTGGCTGAAACTGAGGACAGTGGGATGTCACTGTGAGAGAACTGCAGAACTCTCTTCATAGCTATTACCTTTCCTTTGCCCTTTTTATCATGGGAACTGATAGCTCTTGGGCAGAGGGAAGGACAATGAGTATTCACCTACTCAGATTTGATTTGTTGAAATAACCAGACGTCTGGTTATTTGCTCTGCTGCTTTCTCACGTACCCATGCTCATGTGTCTAAAGGTGACATGGTGCCACCTCTACTGTTCATTTCCTTAACGTTATGTCAGATCTGCAGGTGTACCAGGTATCTGTTAGAAGGGGTTGTGACCTCTTTAGTAGCTTTTAAAGAAATTATTATTATGCTTCAAAAAACAGCATCATAGAGTGAAGGCATTTGTCCTTCCTTATCTGCGTAAAATCAAGCATTGTTAAGAATAATGTAATTTTGTTATTACTGCTTTGGTTTGGTTTGAATTGGTTATAAAAGGTGCACTTTATAATTGGGAAATATCTTTTGCTTATGTTTAAGCAAAAATTTGTACCTAATGTTAAGTTCTGATGCAGAGCATTTCTTTTTCTCAAACATGTTAATCTGAGATTCTCTGGACTAAGAATAAATTTATAAATACTTGATTTTACTATTCTTTAAAGGAGTTCTTTTAAAGTGTGTGAACTCACTGCATACTTATAAACAACCAGGTGTATTTCTAAAGGTGGAAGTGCTGCTCGGTGGAAGTGCAGATCCTCCAGGTTGAGGAGGTGGTTTCATACTTCATGCTTACTCAAGTGCAGTGTGATGGTAGTGACAGTGGCGCCAGCTCAGCTGTTAAGGGATCATGGGGCAGGAGGCTCCTGGAGCTTGTGCCAGGATGGAGGATCCAACCTCTCCTGGTGCCTTGTGGTGGGACTGCCACCACCAGCTGTTGTCACACCTGGGCAGAGCAGGCAAGGCTCTGACTTCAGCATCCTTACAGTGACCAGGTTGGCTTCAGGTGCTACTCCAACTATTGTGCAGGAAAAGTGAAGTCATACTTGACCAACCTGACCACCTTCTACGATAGAATGACTGGCCTGGAAGCTAAGGGGAGAGCAGTGGAGACTGTCTCCCTCAATAAGCTCCTGAAGTAGGATCTGGGTGAGCGGACAGGAGGGAGGACTGAAAGCTAGACTGGGCCTGGAGGATGGTTGATCAGTGGCACAAAATGTGGGCGGAGGCCAATTGGTATACTGCAGCTGTCAATACTGGGTGCAGTTCCAGTAGTCTTCACTACTGATCTGGATGATGGAACAGGATCCACACTCAGCAAGTTTGTAGATGCTACCAGGCAAGGAGGACATGTGGGCACCACATGGTGCATCAAGGTTTCCAGGAGAGGGTGTTGAGTGGTATCAGTGTGCAGGAGGTCAGGTGCCACAGTGGGAATGGAAGGGTCTGCTCGCCTCAGGGCGCAAGGTCAGAAGAACCACAGACAACGCCACTGCAAGCCGGCCTTCTTGACACAGGGTCATGGGACTGCTGAGGACAGGCCCAGTCAGTGGCACTCCTTGGGAAGGGCATGGGAAGCAGGAGAACATTGATTTTTTTTCTTTTTTTCTTTTTTTTTTTTTAATCCCCAGCTGGGGACACAGAAAGGGAGGCAAATACCAGCCCCATTAATTGATGGCTCAAGAAGCTACAGGCACCTGGGACTTTGCAGCTGGTAGGGGGTGCAGCTCCAGATCCCCTGTGGGTGTGGGACACCAGAGGAGTCAGTGGGACTCCACAAACAGGGGAGGAGGGAGGAATTAAGCATGGGAAGGCAAACATGGGGTACCAGAGGATTGCATGTGGAACAAGGCCAGTCGGTGTGTTGCCTGCCTGAGCCCTGTGCCTGATCTATCTTGTCTTGTGGCATTGTAAATCCCTTCTTAACTATTTCTGCCTTTATCTCACGTCGCAGGTGCCAACTGCTGGAGAGGCTGGTATGAGTGGTTTTGGGGCCAGCAACTGGAGTCAGATGGGGACTGTAGGCACACCTGGCCTGTGGTGTCAGTTACTGGAGGAGGTGTTGGAGGAGGTAGAGGTCCCAGTGCTGGCTGCTGAGGGAGCAAGTAGCTGTATCATCCCCCAAACAGGTGTCAGAGGATGGAGGGGGTGTCATTTGAAGTCCATCTGGTGTGTGGGAGGCTGTAGAGGGGAAGAGGACTGGGGTGTGGGCCGGGGGCCAGGCAGAGTGGGGCAGCCTCATCTCTTGGGTAGATGCTGGGCTCCAGTGTCTGGGCCGGGGGGTCCTGTGCTTGGAGTAGCTGGAGGAGGCAGCAGCTCCTGATGTCCTTCAACATCTGTCAGGTGGTCCCTGGCCTAGCTGCCCTGCAGGTCTGTGCTGGGCACCATGTCCAGGCAGCCTGGTGAGAAAGAGAAGAGGAAGGTCTCCCCTGTCCCGTAGAAGCCATTGCTACAGCAGATGGTGGTGGCAGAAAAGACACCAAAGACCTGCAGGGGCAGGGGGACACACAACAGAGAGTGAAGGGAGAGTGAGGAGGTGTGGAGGGTGGGGTGTCCCATGCCATAGTGCTTGGTGGGACTCCCCAGTTCCAGAATGCATCCCTCATCCCACCAGCAGCAGCAAAGCTGTGACCAGCCCCAGCAACACCAGGTTCAACGTCTGTAGCACCGTGGGCCCAGCCATACCTGTGCCTCCATGTCCCTGAGGAGCAGCAGGGCTGGGGAGCCCGTGGGGGCTGTGCACCGGTACAGGGTCCACAGGCTGAAGCCTGTCCAGTGCAGTACAGCAGGCGCCAGGGCTGCTGTGTCAGCCGGGTCAGCAGGTGGGGGCCCAGCTGGGACAGAGAGGGCTCAGCTGGGGCTGGCAGGCTATTTCTGATACCCGCCCTGAGCACCCCCACCAAGAGCCCCCACCAAGCACCTCTCCCAGGGGGTCCCACAGATACAGACACATGCACGTACACCACTCTC
>VZRU01020963.1:6096-21287 GCA_013398155.1 Pedionomus torquatus | reverse complement strand
ATGTCAGTCCAAGCTGAAGGGATGAAGCCCATTCCTGACCTTCCCCTTCTGCCCACAGCTGGGCTGGCTCCATAGTATGTGTGTATGGGAGAGCAGGGATATGCCTTGATCCTGGTGGCAACTGGTGACAAGTGTGTCAACCAGCCACATGCTTAAAATAATTGTGGGTGCAGCTCCTACATGAAGGTGAGCAGTAGTTCCCTGCTGCTGTGGGGGACACCCTGAGGGTACAAGAGGGATGAGACAGAATAGCCCCATGTGGCAGGATACCTCCTGGCCTTCAGGGTGATTGAATCCGTGGGCAGTAGCAGGGCTACAGGGGCAGGTCCTGAGCATGCCCACCACCATCTGCACCTCCCCAGGCCCCTACTTGCCCCAGGGCTCTTCCTGGCTGGCTGGCTGGCCATGTGTCCAGCTGGCTGGTGCCTCCCAGCACTACCCTGGGCTTTGTCACCAGTGCCTATGCTGCCATGCGGGACCCCACCACACCACGCCGGACCTACCAGGAGGTGGTAGTGGGCTCGGAACCCCCTTTTTGGTGCAGTGCAGGTGCTGCTGGGAGCCACGTTGCCACTTTGCCTCAATACTGTCTTGGGATTAATGTTCATCTGCGCTGGCCACTCCCTGGAGACCATGTGAGAGATGGGTGAGCATCCTGTCCTGTGGGGGAGGGGGTTAAGACACATGTGCGTGCAGAGCCAGCTCCTGCACGGGACTTGTCTGGGTGGCCAACCCTTCCTTCACATCCCAGCTGCCAGCCTCTGCATCATCAAGCAGGGAGCCTCAAAGCTTCAGTGGAGAGAGGGAGGCCCTGGCTTTAGGATCAACAGGCAGGCAGTGCCAGTGTTGCTTTTTGCAACAGGATGGTTGCTGTGCTTGTGGTACCTGCCAACACTTGTCCAGTGGACATAGGGCATGTGCCCTCATTCTGGGAGGCACAGCCTGGGTTCTGCAGCGGGGGGCATCTGGGGCCCCAGGAGAGCTGTGAGAAGAGTGAACATCCAGTTCCATTGTCCCCACCAGACTTTTATGGCAGTAGTGGCCACAGGTTGGCAGAAGCAGGGGGACTTTGGGTTTAGGGGTTAGGGGTAGGTAGGTAGTGGTGGGTTCTTCATGGCTGGCACTTAGCCAATGGCAGGACTCTGGTTAGACCAGGAGGTTGTGGTGACCCCAAAAGCCTCCCCTGACTCAGGAACCAGGTTAAGGCATTGCAGTCCTTGCCTAAGCTGCCTGCCAGAGGGCAGCCACCCCTGCCCCTCTCCACAGCCCTCCTCCTGTCCCTGCACTTGCTTCTTCCCCAGCCTTTGCCTCAGCAGAGGGCCCTGCCCTTGCCCTTTCCATACTTTCCACCTTACGCCAGTGCTTCTGACCCTGTTTTTACCCAGACCCTGCCCCTGCTCCTGCCATTCCCATGTCCTCGCCCATGTCCACTGCTTGTCCTTGCCCTTGACTTTGCCATGTCCCTTTATCCCTGTCGCTGTCCCTGCCCTCTTCTCCGTCCCTGCCTGTGCGCTGCCGCGACACCTCCCTGTGGTCATGTTCACCGGTGCCGGCCCTTCCCTATGCGTCTATGTGTGACACGGGGTGTGAGGTGGGGACCTGGGCAGCCTGCCATGGTGGGAGCAGAGCTGGAGGGTGGAGGGGTGAGACTGTTCAGGATACATCCCCTTGCAGACCCAAATCCTGTGTGGGACTGGGATGGGCGGGCAGGAGTGGCAGTGGCCATCACCTCCTTCACACCCTGTGTGTGCCCTGTCCTTGCTGCTGCCCATTGCCCCTTCTGCTCTGGTCTAGTCCCTGCCCCTGGCCTTCTCTTGACCCTGCCTGACCGCCTGCGCTGCTCCTCCCCCGTCTCAGCCCCTCACTCTTCCTTTACATCTAGCTCCCACAACGTTTCCTCAGGATCCCTCTTGAGTCCAGCTTGAGACCTGCTCCCTCAGGAGACCCAGCTGGATCCAGCCCAGGGCAAGGGGCGATGGGTGGCCCAACTGTGGCTCTGGGCACAGTCACAGAAACAGATTCAGCTGCTGGAATAGAGGACGGAGCTGCTGCCTTTGGCCCTGTGACTCAGTCCTGCAGCCTCCTGTGTGTCCTTCCTAATAGGAGAAGGATATTCTACCTTGGGGGAAGAGGGAGGGGCTGTAAAAAGGTGAGCCCCGGGGTAGCCCTAGCTCTCCANAGGAGTTGAACTGTGCACAACTGGCACATCCTAAAACGCAAGTGGGTTTCAATGTGCCCCTGAGACATCTGTTTGCATTCTGGCATGCCTCAGGGCCACTTTTTTCCCCTCCTGATGCTTGTGTTTGTCACGTCACGACGCCTGTGTGTACCTCTCAGAGCTCCCTATTCCACCTTCCACCCTCTTCCAAACACAGAGCACACAGGAGGTGTTTAAAACTTGCAGTTTATTATGCTCCTTCCCATGCCGCTGCTGGCAGCGAGAGCAGCCCTGCTCCCTGTGCCCCCCCTTCCAGTGGCTGAGCTGGGCACCCATTCACACCCTCCCACCAAAGCGCTAATAGCAGTGCAGTAAGGCAAAAGTTTTAATTGTCCAGAAAGAAAGAAGAGCTGTTTACACAACCACCTGGGCAGTCAGTTGCTTTGTACCAAGTTTGGCTTTGACACTGTGACATTCCCAGCCCTTTGGATTTTACTAAGGTTTGTGGGGAAGCTGGTCCTGCTGGCCTAACACAAGTGAAAATTCACACTGGGGATCACCTCTTCCCTGCCACCACACCAGCAGCAGAGCAAGATGCCAGCCTGGTGGGTTGGCCCTTTTGGGTCACATTCATGGGGTCATCATCAGCTTTGAAGCAAGCAGGTCTGAGCACAGAGGGAGAAGATGGCGGGGGAATCAAGGAGTAAGGCTTTAACCGAATACTTCACACACAGCCACAAGGTACCACCACTGTACTTGCAAGAGGGTAACATGGGGAAGTGCATACCAGCACGTCCTGGTGTGGAACACCTGCAGCCCAACAGTGCCACAACAGCAGTGGCTAAAGCTCCTTCTTGATTTGGTCTGGTGTCTTAAAAGGGCAGATTTTGACCCCTCCTGGTCCCCAGCCCAGGCAGGAGCTTGCTCCTTCCACATCCAGGCTGCTGCCTCAAGCAATCCCAACATTATAGTGTGACCCTGTGCTGCCAAGCTCTGTCAGCCTACAGCAACAAGGAGTAGCAGGAATCTATCTCCACAGTAGTGTTCCTTCTTCTGGGATCCTGTGATGCCACTGTGCAGCTCCTGACACTGAAGTGTCTGTGTTGCTTCAATGGGATACAGCATTTCCCACTCCAGCTTTGACCCCAAATCCAGTTTTTATTAGTGTTTGAGCTCCAAGTACAGGAACATCTTCAGCTGTCCTCCTTCCATCCTTGGTTGCTTTCACAGCACCCATCATTTTTTGAGATCCCACACCAGTAGGAGAACCAAGAAACGGCATCGGCAGCCAGGGCTGCTTGGGCCAAGCAGGAGCATTGCTGGTCAAAGCAGTGAGGGGAAAACCTCTGGGAGAAGCAAACATGTCCAAGAAGCATTGACAATAAAATAATCTGTTCATGGCCTGAGCTCTTTCTGAGCTGGACATTCATCTCAGATGCTTTCTCCAGTTCCTGCTGGACTGCCCAGACTTGATGGCCGAGGTCGCAGTGAGAAGCACAGCTGAAAAAGGGAGATGCTCCAATGGAGACACTGCAGCTCCTGCCTGTAGCTCTTACAGTTTCTGCACTGAGTCCACAGTTTCAGAAGAACCTCAGCCCTTTCTTTCAGTAGGTATTCCCAAAGTCAAGCTTTTATTTAGGGAACCTTCCCCACCCACCCTACATATCCCAAGCTTTGCATGTTCCTCAGAGTGGTCCATGTCCCAGGGAATGGTGGGCAGAGTCCTTATTTCAAAACAAGCATGGCCTCTGTTCCATCTTGCCTTGTCAAATGGAGTCCATGTGTGAGGTAGTACTCCCGCCGGAGGAAGGCATAGAAATAATCTGAGATGAGAAGGATCTGTAGAAGTGAGATGTTCAGACACATCAGTGATGCTTCAAAACAAGGAATAAAAGGGACATGTGTTGGACAGACCCTGAAGGGGCTTAAGAAGTTCATCACGCTTTATGAGAAGAGACGCTGTGATCACTCTGTGTCCATTGCCTTGCAGCATTAAGCCAACGGAAACCGAAACTATTTAAGCCTTAACTATTTAGAGGGAGACTTAAACAAATCTATTTGTTGCTCTACAAGTGTGTTCTCATGGACATCTCTGCTAAGGAGACAGTAGCTCCACAAACCATCCAAAAGATACGACAGATATGGCTGGTCCACCAGCATCACAGCTTTACAGACCATCTCAGCTTCACCCACAGGACCCCCTCCATCCAAGCACTGTCATGCAGTTCAACCCAAATGCTGTCTCCTGCTGCTGATTGCTACTAAGCACTTTTCAACTGCCATTTCTACTCAGGCAGCAGCATATCCCAGCTCCCAAGGTCAGCCTTAGCAAACAGAAGCTTTAGCAGTTTAACAAAGTAGTACTTACCAGGGTGAGGGGTGAAGGGAAGAGCTGGAATGTCAAAGCAGTGGCTTCACAGCTTAACACCCAGGAGCACTTATTCACCCCCATCACTTCTGCATCTCCTTCCCGCCTATGTACCGCTGTGCCCTGCGTATCTGTTTGCACAGTCTCCCCTTCAGAGGTGACCAGAGTTGGCTGTCTCCCCAGGTCCTCCCCGATCCAGGTCAGAGCATACTGCCACACACAGAAGGTGGTGCTGTCTTGTGTTGCATGGGAGGTGGCATACCTCAGGCTGGTATGGCCACTGGCCACGTGGCAATCACAACTGAAGCTCCTTGAAAACTGCAGTGACCATGGAAGCCCAATGTGGAAATGACAAGGTCCCGCCCCCTCCTCAGCCCCATGTTGGTTGTACTGAGGCCCCACAGCGCAACTGCTCCTTGTCTAAGAGTACTGAGAAGGCCAGGGAGGGTCTCAATGGTTTCTGTAAGGCATGGGGCCAGCTGCCTTACCCATAGGGAAACTAGAAAGAAGATTTTTGTTCCATCTGTATTTACACAGAGCACAGAACCTTGCAGGATCTGCTATGAGTTTCTCAGGTAGGAAATAAAATCCTTGTAAAATATCAATGCCTGCTATTTGTAATTAAAGACATGCAGTTGGAGAGCTAATGAACCATTCCCAATTTCCTACACGCGCTTCTTAGTAGTATGTCTATTCTCAGTCTCACCCCATTCACTGCATGGAGTCTCTTTTGCTTTTACAGAATGGGTGTTTGTCCCCATTTATCCAAGGGATAGGGGATGTACAAGCAGGTGATTTTTTCAGCCCCTGCCAAAACTGTGCTTTTCTAGTTTCAGGGGAAGCAGATAAATGTAAATGGTTGAATCACAGTCATGATAAAGGTAACTTCAACATGAAATGAACATTCTGCTCACCCACATGTGAAACTGTCCCAGGGACACAAGAAATAGCAGAGAGAAGAGGCAAAGAACCTTAGAAAAGGTAGTAGTAACTATACGTTGAATTCCATCCTCCAAGGGTTCTGAGCTCTGTTTTCCCTAAGGCTAGTGACAGTCACATAAATAGAATGGCCTTGCGAGAAGCTGTGAGAGCAGGCCCTGGCACAACTGGGACCCTGCACATGCCCACAACACTACGCCTCAGCAAAGTATAACCCTCAGAAAAACTGGTCCCTATGTATGGGCAATTCTCATTTACCTGTTGTCTGGCCCCACTGCTGCTGCTCCAAGGGTTTTTTCATTTCCCCTCTTAGCTTGCCTTCTCCATTCCTATGTGCCATACTCAGATGCTTTTTCTCTGCTACCAAGCAACAGGCCATGCAACTTGCAGTACAGCCTACTTGGACTGTTACACTGTAGCTCAAATACTACAAGCAGGTGAAGACTAGGCAGATTCCAGCTGGAGCAAGGAGAGGCAGGAAGCTGCATGCAGGAATATGCAGGATGCAAAGAGCCAGACACATCCTGCAGAATTCACTGCTGCTGACAGGACACCCGATCCAGTGACCTACCTGAAGTGCAGTCTTGTCTACCTCGCTCTACTAACCTGCCCTATGTTGAAAGTCAACGTGATGGCATAGTAAAAATTGGAGTTGGCACTTCCTGCATAAATCCATAGATGCCACAGAACGGGGAACAGGAGGGAGCAGACAATGAGCACACATGACAGGATGAACACGTTCCGGAGGACTGCAAAAGAAAACCAAGCCGTTAAAACAATGCATTATTGAGCAGCCATGCTCACGCAACCAGCAATGGTACTTAGGGTATGTGCAGTGGGGGAGAGGCACTTGCCAACACATACTTCTCTCCAACCATCTTTCACAGTTTCCTTTAATAACTTCCTAGATAGTTTTTATAAGAAATCCACTATACTTCCCTTTAAAACAACTACTTTTGACTTTGCTTGAATGTGAAATTTTCATTTGTAGCTCCTTCCTTCTAGATCCTGCTTCCAAACGCTCCTCCTCAGAGGACTTGGCTCTTTGGTGTTTACACTATAGTAACCAGCAGTTTTGAGAAGCGCCTTTCCACCAGCATCACAATTCAGAGGGCAAAACACACTGTTCCCTAACCTCATCAAGATGATGACAAAGTCAAAAAATGAATCTGCGGGCAATAGGAAAAAAGGTACTTTCTCAGGAGGTGATAAGGACATGAAAGCACCACAAAAGAAGGAAATTCATATAGGCTGAATGTGTTAACAAACACATGGCCTTAGGAGGTGAAGGTGAGGCCAGAATCCATTAGCCTGCATGACTGTGTGTCAGATGTCTAAGAGGTAAGAACTACTAGGCCAGAAGGGATTTTGTTTTCTGTGAGTTATTTATGCCTGTCCTTTGGCAGCAGTAGTATAGTTCATCCTGGTACTCGCGTTGCTGTTTGGTTGCGGCTCAGCCAATGTCCCTGAAGGTAGCTGAAAGACTCCTCATCATTCTGCAATTGAAGGGAGCATTCTCACATCCGAACCTGTTCACACCTATCTTTTTAAACTTCTTGTTTGGTAGGTCTATTCACTCACTGCAGGGTGGGAGCATGTGACAGACGACTGTCCTCCTCACTGGCCTTATCTGCATGCTTGGAACATGCAACTGAACTACCCTGAGGCAGGACTTCTCGTCACCTGCTGTGGCTGTGACATGCTCATGGCGAGCCTGGGGCACCCCTGCCCTGTTTCATCACAGCTGCTTTGGCCTTGGCTTTAGTCTGAAACTAACAGAGCAGCTGGTCTCCAAGTCTCTTGACTTCTGACTGTGTCTCCTGACATCAACCAGGCTGGCTGTCCAGAGGCCCACATGGCCTGGATTAGAGAATGTACAGTAACAGGCCCAAGCAACCTCACAGGGCTGGTCAAAGCAGTTAGCTTAAGAAAGAAACACACAGTATTTCCAAATCTCCTGTGGTAGGTTCTAGAGACCAAGTTTGAAAATCATCAGGAAACTCTCTGGTGATTTAAAGAGCTAGAGAGGTGTTTTTATGAAGCTTTAAAAAAAAAAACAAACCAACCGGACAATTGCTTGAAGTTATCCAATTACTTTTACTCTAAGCAAACAAGCAGACACAAATCAAAGAATCACTGCAAGGTTCAGGATTTTAAGGCTGGGGGACTCATTGACTACAGTGTTCAAATTACACAGCCTTAAATGGGAGCAAAGCATTGAAAGGATGGATATACTTTAAACAAACCACATCCCTTGTACAGGACCGTAAAAGGTTCTTACAAAAAATGTTAATATTAAGAACAACTTGGAGAGAGGGATAAGATAAGGCATAAATGAAAATTCTCTCCTCGACCCATTTCAACCCTAGTCTTAAAGATATGTTAGAGACATCTCCAGAAAAATCAAGCCTCCTTTCAGATACCCGAAGGAGACCACAAGAGCCTATGAACACAGGCCTGATTCGGTCTAGTGGCGACAGTTACTGGCCTCATCCCATTACAGATAAGGAACAATCAAACACAAAGAACTTACATCTGTAAAGATGGCTCCAGACTGGGAGGAAGGCCATGTACAGTGCAATGTCTCCCACAGTGGGATAGGACTTGAAGATAGAAATGATTGCGATCTGGACAAACATGAAGAACACAGGGTGTTCCCTAGAAGGGATAAGACACAAAGGGTAAGACGATGCAGTAGGGTCTCTGGAAACTGGAAACAAATACCAGCAAGGGAATAAATGTCCTGTGGGATAGGCTCAAAGAGACTCTCATAACCCTAGTCTCCACAAACAAGCCCCTGAGAGCTGTGTGAGGTAGACTGAGCTGCTCCGCCCTCACACAGAAACTTAGTGCCTCAACTCAACATACATTTATAGTTAGTTGGTCATCTGAGAGCTCTCTCTTATTTGCCAAAAAGCAATCAGTACCTCCTCTCTGAAGGTTAGTTGGAGAAGCCCATCATTATCCCCCTGGTACGTCATAACATCTGTATCCATTCCAAGTCAATGGCGTATGCCCACTGAGGATCCAGGCATGTTAATGGATGTTTTTATCAGAAAGAAGGGCAATGTTGACAGTGCAGTCCACTAGAAATGTCCCCAAGTTTTGACTTTTTTTCCTGATAGCAAAGACCTTGAAGTTCCAGCCAAGAGTTCTTGCTTTCTGACTATATTGGCTTATGCTGGCAGGGAACAGGCACCTCTATAGCCTAAATTTCTGCTCTTTCTCTTGATGTCTGTAACACATCTATTGCACTGCAGGGCCCAACCTACCCCATTTCAGAAGAACAGATCAAAACTTTGGGACATGAAGAGGACAGACCCTGTTAAAAAAAAAAAACAATCTATCTTTTTCAGGCTTGTAGATCCAGACATCTGATGCCAGCATTACAAGCTTCCACCAAACAATTGAGAGTAAAAAAGCCAGTGGAGAAACATACTTACTTTAGCTTTATTGCCAAGGGAATGGTGTAGAAGAACACATTGATTTGAAACACGCATACGAAGAAAAGACTAAAGTGTTCAAACATCTCTGCAAAGAAGTACCAGAAAAGGCCAATATTGGGTGTCAGATCTGGAACGGACAGGCTGAAATTTGAAAAGAAAAGTCAAGGTAACATTTTTTAAATTGTTGCTTTTCACTGTCTTGCCTTTGTTACACTTATCAATCATTATGTGCTACTGGATTCCATATTTTAAAGCAGTGGAAGATAAACCAAAGGGGTGCAAACCTGGAGAGAAAAGGGACTAATCCTTCCTTCTGCCCCAGCAGGATTTAAACTATTCCCAAGGAGACTTTTCTCCAGAGAGAAAAAGTTTCACAGCCATGGCAGCTCAATGATCAAATCCATTTCCAATAAACTTAGTGTAAAAAAAATTCCTGTCTTCTCTGATTTTTGCTGTTGCTTAATTAACAGAAGTTGGCTAATGTCTGCTCCGCTCCACACACTCTTTCTTTTCTTGCATTGCCAGTAAAATCAGAGATCTCAAGGTCCTTAGGGGTGGGGGTGGGGCACCTGTTTGTGAACCACAAGAAACAACACAGGGGAAGCTAGAGAGAAAAACTAGAAGGAATTCTTATACTTACATAAACCCATAAACCGATGGGATAAAATCCCAGGAGTTGAGGAGGAAGAAGGAGAGGCAGATGATCACCACCAGGCTGCACAGGTACAGGGCTGTGTACTGCATGGTGTAGAGCCAGAAGCTCTTACATTTCAGTTTTATTGGTATGAACTGACGCTGAAAATTAAATACAAGCAGGCAGATATGCCTCATCAGATGGAAAGTTAGAAAGAAAGCCTGAGTGTTCAGAGCATCATTTTAAATCAATGAGAAAAAGCATCAAACATGGCACCATGGCACTGGAAGGAACAGCTCTTAAGGACAAATTGCTTGATGTTCCTCACTGGCTAATTAAGTCATACACA
Source organism: Pedionomus torquatus (assembly GCA_013398155.1). Taxonomy (NCBI): domain Eukaryota; kingdom Metazoa; phylum Chordata; class Aves; order Charadriiformes; family Pedionomidae; genus Pedionomus; species Pedionomus torquatus. The sequence goes on along the minus strand of VZRU01020963.1, from coordinate 11,393 downwards.
TTGCACATATTTCCAGAACTGTGCTTGAAAATACAGTAGCTAAGCTAATCACTTCTGCTTGCAGCAAGTCAAGTCTCATGCACTCAAGGTACAATTTACACACACCTCCTCACAGCTACTTGAATCTTAGATGTTTGCAGTACTGTACTGCTGCTTGCCTTCTACTGCATGAATCCACATCAACTGGGTGACCCAGAGCCCCGCTGCATGACCTACCACGCTGTGGTGCCAGGTCTCAACCACATGAACTGGCACTCTTGCTCTGCTGAAATCAGGGAAAGAGGACATCCAGTGGGTTCCTAAGCACAGAGGAACCCCTCTAAAAGGTCACCTCCCTCGACAAAGACAACTGCTGCAGTCCTGCCACTGCCACATGTCCTGATAGGTCAGCCTTGTCACATAACATGACATACAGTTATCTTACTTCAAGAGGTCCCCTGGCTGCATTTCTAAAGACAAATATACACACAGGGACAAACACCTTTGGGAATCGCTCAGTTTTACAGCTCCAAGTCAGTGATGCAGCTTTTCCATTTGGTGTCAAGGTTTATACTAGCAGATATACAGGGAGGCAGCTCTAACTGTTTCAGGCTCTGTGTAAAGCATGCTCTGTTTTCTCAGCCATGGTGTGTTTAATGCCACTTGCTGGAATAACGTAAGCAAGTTTACCAAGGATTTTTGGCAGGTCAGACAAAGTGCTGCAGAAAAGCTGTTCAATTTTGTACAAAGAATGCAGGAAAGTTCATTTACAAATCTGGATAAAAGAACACACATTAACATTTAAATGTTAAAAATTGTAAATTAGGCTTTCGCATATCAAAGCGCTTCTTGTTGCTTGTGAATGAAATGCTTACACTTTACTGCAACTTTATACTTTGACTAAAGTTAAAAGCAAACAAATGAAACCAAAGTATAAAATATATAAAGTAAATGCTCCTAAAAATTATCAAAGTGAAAAAGCCATATTGACTCTGTAGAAGTTCTTGTCTTACAAAGAGTAATGTAGTAGTAATAGTAGTGTTTCTTAAAAAAAAACCCCAAGAAACATTCATGTCAGCGAAAGAAAGTGGACTAGTACGGACTCTCCATTCTCTTTTGAAGCTCAGAGATTTGAGAATAGGCTGTAATGAACTTGTAGTTAAGATCAGCTATAAAAATCATGAGGGAGAGAGGACAGAAGCAGCCAAAACGGACTGGTGAAACACTCAACAGCAGGACTTTCAGAATGGCAAAAATAATGAAAATGATCTCCAAGTGGTCTGTGAATTGGCGTAAGAGTCCTCTGCCAGCAGTCACAGCCCCACCTTGCTCCCATATCAGAGTAAGACTAGCAAATGATCAGTTCTCACTAAGTGCACGGTACTTCGGGCTCTCAGTTAAGGCACTGTTTACAGTATCAGGTACTTCGGGCTCTCAGTTAAGGCACTGTTTACAGTATCAGCACAAAAGCCAAGAGAGATCAGCTGGAATCACGCAGGCAAACCAGTGATGAATCCATTCACTAGCAAAGAGCTGCCCCAGCTTTGAGCCCCAGCCTTGCCTGCAGATGAGCCACCAGCCTGACGCTGTGCTCATTTTGCTTGGAGGGGTGTCTGTCTGTCAAGGCACTATGCACTCCTGAATGATCAATGTCAGCCCTGCTGGAATTCAGGTGTCCTGTTAATGGGGAGGGAGAAAGGACAAGGGCAACCAGCCGCTTTCACAAGCACATGGTTTTTGCCATTAAGTTCCAAATCATTATTTCCAAGTTTGAGTGATTCAAACATACATTCCTCCTCTCCATGTCTAAAATCCTTACTGCTATTCACATGACACAAAGAATAGCACTTATTTCCAGCCAGCAAGCTAAATGCCAGCCAGTTCTTTACAGGATTTTCTGCTCCCTCCTCTCTATGCACAGGCATTCCCACTAAAGCTTCAAATTTCCCATGGCTTGAGAAAAGTCACTTCTGAAACTTGGGACATGTCCTCTCAATAGCTAAAGACTGCACAGCTACATGAAGAGGACAGGTACCAACAGTTAGAGATCATCTACCTGTAGAAGGTAAAGGAGTGCTGGAGCAAACAATGTGAGAGGATAGAGTGACTGGTATGTTGCTAAGGCCAGGAACACAGCACTGAGGAAGGTACTACCTGCAAAGGAAAAAAAAAATAAAAAAATTATAACGAACATTTAATATAAACAGCCTTACAGGTGGAAGTCCAAATGAGAAGAAATGCATAACCTCTGCAGGGGCTTTATAAATATCAGAATACCACTTCAAGGCAGTTTTAGCAGAATGTATCCTGGAGTGTGTCCTTCTCTTAACTGCATTTTAAATGGAGACTGACTCATACCTAGGTGATTCTCCCACAAGAAGAGCCCCTGACTGGTTTATATCTCCTGTCATTCACATATAGAAAGAGATCCGTGCAATTCAGTCTACAAGCAGACCACTCTGGCTACTGTTAATGCATGGGAATGCATTCATTTAAGCATACTGCATGAAACAGCTGGTTTATTCATACTGGGCATGCTAGTTACCAGGATGCGTCAGGATTCTCAGCAAAGCTATGTGAAAGACAGCAAGTAAAAGGCTGCAGCTGAAGGAATGCAGTGGCATTAGCTATACTACACAGATACCACAACTGAGGCATAGAAAGGATTAGCATAGCTTTTCTAAGTGATCTTAAAAATATGAAAGCTTTTATTGAGGAAGCTTTATTTGAGGCATCTCAGGCTGAGCTAAGTACTGAGTACTCACATTGTCAAACTACTAACACCAGAAATCAAGTACAAAAGCTCCCAGGTTAAACATAAAAAGACAAGCACCCAGCACAGTGGCCTGGTTTTAGCCTTCAGTCATATGTCGCTTTGTGGAAGTAACCTGTAAAAATACTGTTTAGACAGCAAGAATCCTGATTCAGTGCATTGGACTAATGTTCAGCCTACTGGCATCAAATGCTCAGTTAAGCGTCTCTCTGTTTTTACCTTTCAAAAGAGAAAATACAGAGTTATCTCGTGATGAGCCTCTGCACTCTTCAATTACACTCTCCTAGATAGAAACCTCCCTATCCTGTACTTTGAGTGTTCAATTTTACCAGATCTAAAGAACTGGTACCCAGGAATCACAGTCACAATCTGATATCCTCTCCTTGCCCACTTTAAAACCTAGCAGCTGTCACACTCCAAAGTCAGGGAGCAAATACAGGGGACAGGGACTACTGTTTTATCTAGGACTCAAGTTATGGTATCAATCAATAGTTAAAAATCAGTTTAACTAAAGGAATCCCACTAATTTGCTTTTGCAAATGCTTTTAAATCAAAACTCCTCCTGAGTTAGTTAATAATTGGAGGGAAACTTTATTTTGGAAACACTAATAAAACCAACCATGTATCAGCTTTCTTCATAATGTCTGGGACTGGGCACTGCTGGTGATAAAGAGATTAAACTGACCTTGCCTCTGATCCAGCACAGAACTCCTAAGACTTAGGTGACTAGTACAAATCACACGTGCTAAAAGACTTTAACAATGGGCAGTTATCAAAGAAACAGAAAACTGGCATTATGCACAAAATGAATGAAACAGCTGTTCAGTCGTCATCTACTTAAATGTGCCAGAATGGGTCGCTGAGTACTGTTTCTGCTTCTCCAGAGCTCAACCACCCAATTTTAAACAAAGGTTACAACAGTGAGCAATAACAGCTGCAGGCAACTGCTTGCTTTTGAATAGAAGTTCAAAGATACACTTCGAAAATAAATTTTATACAATACTTTAAGGGCATATTTGTGTACAAAAGAATGAGCAGCAAAGGCTCCTACACACAGACATGCATTTCTTCATAAACAGAAAACTATTCAAAGTTCATCCAGGAAAAGGAGTCAGTCTTTAGAGAATAAACTCCTAGGTAGACGGAGATGAAAGCAAGTGTTGACTTTACTATAAAGTCTATTGATCTCTTGTGATTTCAAGTAGACTTTGACCTTGCTCCAGTCCCTGTTTCTGCTGTGTTTCACTGAGATCTTTGTAGCAATCTTATTTGTACATTTCCACCTTGGTTTCATTTCTGCTCATTTTCTAATCTTTACATAAAGACATAATGAATAATTTTTTCTTCATTGTGTTACCTTTTATTGTGGCTAAAATGAAGAATGCAATGACAGTATTGTTGATAGCACACGTGGACTTTGCCACACAGGACATCACAGTGTAGGGGTTTAACAGATAGCTGAAAAAGAGCAAAGCTCAAGTTACACTCATGACATTCAAAGGAGATACCATCTAATTAAAGAGGTGTAAAAAGGAAAAAGAGATGCAATTTGCCATTTGTTTATTTACATTTGATGCCATCCTCTAACCAAATTAATTCAGTTGAACAGGTTCTGTAGTCTGGAGAAAAAAAAAAAGATCCTCGGACACAGTGGCCACAGGGAGCACACTAGAGAAATGGAGTTGGTTCGGAAGATGTCTGAAATAGAAGTTCTATCCTAGAAAAAGACTACCAAAAACATTCCTTGCTTTGCAGAAACACACAGCATTTATTCAATCAGACCTAGAAATATTGGGTCCAGAGTAAACTTTACATCTACTGACTCCAAGAATATAATAAAAATAAGAAAATAGCAAGATGGAAATTATCCTCTGAGACATTAGCAGAGTCTCCCTCAACCCAACTGCACCTGCAAGCTCCTGCTTTGGCAGAGCAATCATTTATGTTTGCCATGACATGACCTGAGCACAAAACTGGCCAGCTAGGAAAATCTGGCATATTTGAGTTGGAATTGTGGAAAGACAGCAAACTCTGAACACCTTTATCTTCCAGAATGCAGCCACACTTTAGTTAGTAAGGCTGCCAGCTCCTTTTAGAAATGAGAAATACAATAACCTCAAAAGCACACACACACACACAAAAAAAAAAAGTCTGGAAGGGATTCTAATACAATAAGCAAGATAATTTATCGATCAGCCATTGTAATCAATCATCAGAGTGAGTAGACAGAACTGATGATTTCCTAATTATGTCTTTGCATAAACTTTTTTCCTACTTCTCAGAGTTCCAGCCTGCTTCTTTCTCTGTTTACAGAGAGACAGCCTATGGCAGAGCAGGTACCACTTAATGCCAACTTTGCTGTGGTTATGTGCGATGATGTTAAATACAAAGCAGTTGGCAATTTACAGAATCTATCTTTCTTGCCCTGAAGAATTTACCATTTTACAAAATTCATACAAAAATAAGAAAAAATAACAACTTATCTAATAGAATACTCTCTCTGACACGGAATAATTCAGATGATGATTCATTCACATCAACCCCC
>VZRU01020961.1:317912-356182 GCA_013398155.1 Pedionomus torquatus | reverse complement strand
AAAAAAAAAAAAAAAGAAGTCACTGTTAAACAAACCAATGCTCACTCTATAGAAATCATTGTTTTTCACCCTGGAATTCCCACTAGCAGTATGAAATAAAGACCTTAAAGGAGAGGAGAATGGGAGCCAGCTTCTGAATTTCCACAACTTTCATTATTATTTTTGAAGCTTTGCTATTGCTACACAATGCTCATTACAGAATAAAGTTCATCTGAAGCCCTGTGCTTCACTTAACCTCTTGTCCTGGTTTGTGCAACACAGGACTAATTTATCTTCTAATGCTTGGGAAAGCTGCACTTATAAAAGGTTTTAATACCTGAATTTATGACAATTATAGAATCATAGAATGGTTAGAGTTGGAAGGGACTTTAAATATCATCCAGTTCCAACCCAGCTGCCATGGGCAGGGACACCTCCCACTAGACCAAGTTGCTCAAAGACCCATCCAGCCTGGCCTTCAACACTTCCAGGGATGGGGCATCCACAGCTTCTCTGGGTCACCTGTTCCAATGCCTCACTGCCCTCACAGGAAAGAATTTCCTTCTATCATTTAATCTAGATAGAAATTCTTTACTATCAGATATTTACTCACAATGGAAAAATATATATATAAAAATATAAAAATATTTACCTTATAGACAGTTATGGTATGCAGGTTTCAAGGTCTCTGTTTTTGGGCCTATCTTGTTGCAGGCATGAGGAGTATGACCCAGGCACTTGACCAAAGCTGGCCAACATGATTATTTCATACCATGAACAATATATTCAGTACAAATAAGAAAGTTTGCCACAAAGTTCTCTCTCCTTCAATGGCAGTAGTTCAGCAAGCTTCTTGTCCCATACTGGATCCCCGAGCCCTTTGCTTACTCCTGAAGCCATAGGTCTCACAGTGTGTGACGTTTGCTATCCACTGATGGAAGCGCATGGTTTCTGCTGATGGAATGAGCTGAGTAAAATCCTTGTATAATTTATATTGGTATAGGGATCAATATTGGTTCTTTAGTGTTATTAATGTTAGCTTCTAGTCCTAGGCTTTTAAATCTGTTACTATTTCAACTCTAGGGTTTCTTTTTCTTTTTCTTCCCCTTCCCAGCTTGTGGAGGGGTTATCAGGTGAGGGAATAGTTGTCTAAACAATAAATTTTTGTGGGTTTCTCCAACCATAACACCTCTGTACATACAATTTTTGGTTTTAGGACAGTAACAATGACGATTTGTAGCTCTGGGGCTTTCTGAGATGTTGTTTGTTAATGTTAGCAAAGAAAGCTGAAGACCACAAACATTAAACATTCTTGATTACAGAGAGGTCTAACTGAGAAGTCTCTGTTCCTGACATAATTGCTATAGGACACTGGTATCTCTTGGCGAGTCTGATGAATTTTGGCAGGAAATCCAAGGGTACTGAGTACAGGAGAGGAAAACTAATTCACTATTTGGAAGTTCAGCATCAAAGCTTATATAAAAGTCCAATGATTACCATTATACTGGATACAAGCTAATATACCATCTGTATGCAGAAATTTGCTGCTTCTGCACCATTGCTTTTTCATTCAAACAGAGATAATGAGATTGTTTAATGATGATCTTCATGCCACAGAAACATTAATCTTCAGGTCACAAAAAAAAAAGGGAAAAAAGAAACAAAAGACAAAGAATGCGCTCTCTTTCATCATTATGGGAGAATGGACAATTTCCTGAAATATGAAAAAATGAGTATTTGCAGCATTAATGTGTCTAATAAATATATCACAGAGTGTATTGGCCATTATCTTATGAAGAGTTTATGTTTAGTATTTTCATTGAAAGACTCTTAAACTCATAGTTTTATAAACTACAAAACAATCTAATTTGCACGAGTCACCCATAAAGCAGATTGTGGGTATTTTATTTTAATTAAAAGGATCATAGCTGAATTGGTCAAGCCTTGAGAGAACTCATCTCCTGAAAAGGCATTCACTAGGCTTGTAGCTACCTGGAGACACAATCAGAAATATGAAATATCTATTTATTTTGGGGTTTGAACACATCAACAATCTAAAATGTCTAATTTTTCTGATAGGGTCTGGTTTTCAGCAGTTTGGAACCTAAGAGGTAATAAAAAGCCTCTTTCTTTTTATGGCATATAGTTGAAATTCATACATAGAAGTCCTTGAAATATGCTGGCTGAACTGTATATGTGGATTTTTATTTAAAGACCTTTAAATATGCTGTAATATCTATTGCTAAGAACAAACAGTGATCACGTTAGTGAACTGAAAGAAGACACATTTAACTTTCTTCTCCCCAGCTTTTAGGCCAAATTAATCATGAATAAAATTTGCTTGGGGTTGGTATGAAACACTTGGATGTTTAGTTCACAGAGGATACAACTCTCTACAACCATGACCAGTGCATTTTTGATACCATGATGACTTAGTAAAAAATTAACGGAGAATTCGATTGGACTCATCTGATCTTTCATCTGAACCTTGGGAATATCATTCTCTGAGCTACTCTCAACTTCTATTTTCTGGTCATGTTCTTTTTTTCCATTTAAAAAAGCAATCTGGGAAATTCATTTAGACATCTGACAATTGCTTGGAAATTAAAAATAAATAAATAAATAAAATCACTCCTACCAAGCAGCAGGTACATCCTAGAACACATCCTACACATCCTAGGACTTGGAAGTCCTGACCAATTTTTGACAGCGTGAGCAGATTAACAGCATGTTACGTACTGAGAATATACTGCTTCTTGGAAGCACTGATTAATAAACCTAAGCTCTATAGTTGCCATCCGCTCATAGAACATGCTTGACAGCTGGGCAAGTATTAGGTAGATCTTTGTGCATGTGTGACACCCTGGTACATCACATACATGATAAATTCAGTGTGTTTGAAGAGAGTGGTTTTATGGCCCAAGTGTAGAGCAGCTGTGATGCACGTGCACAGCACGTTTGGTGCTTTCAGGCATCAGGGAACATGTTGCACATGAGAAACTCTGTACAATCATCTCAGTTTCTAGGAAAGCCCTGACAGCCCTTGTTCATCCTCAGAAGGATTGTCTGTAAGCAAGTTTATATTACAATGGTCTTTGACTCATCCAGCACGGCCCTGACTTAAATACCCTTTTCAAATTCTAATTAGTGAATAGATTTCAGTGTCTGGCATGTATTATTGTTTATCATACATAACCCAGAAATCAGCACAATACAATTTTCATTGTCCCATCTTCTCCGTTTTCTCTCCAATCAGACGTCTTCTGAAAATGAAGAGGAGCTGTTTTTTTCCTTTTTTAGTTTTGATTTTGTACTACACGACTGATGTCTCTTGAAGTTTTCCTTCAAGTCTAGAATGATGGCAGAAATGAAGGTCACTTACTGTTAACCGTAAGGTTAACTAATCTGTCTTCAATAGATATTTATACAGTTGTTTCCTAGTAATAAATAATTCAATTCTCTACTCTCAAGTACTCTCAAATCTCTACTGCTCAAATACTATTTACAGTAAGAAACGCAATTTACCTACCTTGGTACCATTTGAGTTTTTTACCCTTTTGCTTCTATAGTTAGTCAGACCTTACAGCAAGTGAAAATTGGGAAATGAAAGTTCTATTTGAATTCCACACCCATTTTATTGTCTTTTTGTGTGTCTCAGCAGAGAACTGAATGTATTTTTGTGCAATGTTTATCTTTTATTTGTCCTAGATTAACTCAAAAATTTTCAAAACAGTGTATTAAGAGCTGCCCTGACACTAAATATCTGACGTTAATTTAGCTTTCTCAGTATGTGTTTCTCAGTATGTTTCATTCCAATTTAGAGGCAAATGGTAAAACACCAATCTCAGTTACTTATCCTCAAATGAAATAACTCACACACACACACACATATTAAGAAATATAGCACTTCAAAGTTATTAGTTGTTTCCTCCAGCATAAATCTGGAAAATCTTTTTCATATATTTTTATAGAACTTCCTTTTTTGTTGATGATGATTACAGAAGAAAATGTTCTATAACTAATATGACTATTTATTTTCTTTTGGAGGGATAAAATAGTAGAGTAAATGTACCCAGAGATGGGAGGATTTTTCAAAATTAAATGAATTTCTAGCATAAATTAACAAGTCATGTGGTTAAAGAAATACTTAATTCAGAAATGCGGACTTGGATGCTGCAATTTTAATATTTTTTGTATATTCTTGTATGCCTCCTATATTCTTTAAGGTACTATCTATTTTGTGTTTAATTTTATCATGTTCTCTACAAATTTTCAGCATCATTTATGCTTTTTACATACTGTTATATTCTTTATTTACCTACAATTTGACGCATAAGTGTCTCTTCTTCTGAATCTTGCTTTGCTGTAAAGCTTTTACTTCTCCTGGAAGAGATATTATGGACCAGCTGAAAAGACAGTAATTTTCTATATACAATTCTAACCCTCAAAAGGTGTTTGTAAACTGTTCTCCCCACCTAGTGCATGCAACTATAGAACATATACTTTTTTTCTTTTTTTTTGGTAACAGCCACTGAAAGTAAATGATATAATTTCAGGTTTGACAATGGATTTTGCCCTAAGGCTTTGGGAATCATTGGCCTAGAAGCTGACATTTCTGAGGCTTTAAAGAATACAGCACTTATGGAAAGATAGATTAAAAATAGACAATCCTTTGGGCAGCTCTGTGTTAGTCCCCAGGCAGGTTTTGTAATTGAGGAGTAAATTACATTGGATTATCTCTGAATTTATCTTGACATGCAATGAAGATCAAGCAAAGGAAGTGGAGCACAGAGTAATAAAGTCATAGTTTAAGTGAAAAGAAAATACCTCCATTTGGTATATATTATTTCTTATTGACTGCCATTATTATATTACTGATGTTTGAAAATGCAACATTGTATTGACCAGTGAAAAGATCTTGGAACTTTCAGTCATGTATGTTCTATTTACTTGGTTAAAAACAAAAATAATAAAAATTTACATACTTGGTCACAGTTAATGAAATAAGTATGAGAGCTTATTCACTGCCACGGTTTCTTCCATTTCTGAACACAAGTAATATGTTCTAGAAGCCAGTTTAAAGTCATCCCAAGTACTCAGCTGAGACTCTCACAGCAGCCTATTTTGGGTAAAAATAAGGACTCTTTATTCAAGCTTTTGCTTGCATTTTATTATTTTAGACATGTATAAATATTTTTTTTTCTGTTTGCTGGCCAGGAATGATGGATGGCCACTTAAGTCACAAGGCATTGCCACCCTTCTGTTCACAGGACAGATGGTATACTAACCAGATTGAGTCACCCTGGCTACAGGTGTCAGTCCAATAACATATCACCAGTACTATTAGAGAGTTAACATATTACGGACAGAAAGCATTTCCTCAAAGGAGCAAGAGGGAAAATTTCATTTCTTAAATGCATTTAATCTCTCCTGGTTGCAACCAAGACAGGAACCAGATATTTTTTATCTAGGCTGGACAACAAAAATGATAGTTTACAGCTTCACAGCAGTAAGAAAAGCTCAGCCAAGAAAAAAAATTCTCCTTTCTTTCTTTGCTTTCTACATTCAATAGCAAAGTGTTTCTCTTTGAGCAATTAAACTGAATATTCAATGCAGAAACCAAAATAGAATAATCACTGCATAATTTGACTAGGAATCATGCCATGTGAGAAAAAGCTATTGTGATACCCCTGGAACTAAATGTGCTGGAAAATTCATTTTTCTTTTATGCAGGAACATTTTCTTGGGTCTACTGAGTTGATGAGTGCCCTCCTTTCTGATTTAAGTTAATAGGAGATGGAGCTGCTCAACCTCTCTCATGTGGTGCTTAGTTTTGTATGTTATGAAAGCTTTGAATAGAATGGATGTTCTTGTACTGCGTAGTGTAAGTTCTTATCAACCAAATTTGGAACCTCTTTAAAAACATCTTCAGTGTTGGAGGACTAGAGCCTGATGAGAAGAGCAGTTTTCATTCAGCTGATTATGAATGGCTAAAAAACTACATATGTAGTCCTGAAACAGGGAACTGCTTGAAGAGAACAGACTTATAAAAGACATTAGATTCATTCCATTCTAAACAAAGTTATTTAACATTTTACCTCCTGTTTACCTGTGATGAGCTGAACTCATATTCAAGAACTTAGATAACTTTTTTTAGCTACTCTGTACATATCTTCACTATTTCATGAGAATAATTTTTTGTCTGATTCTTGATTACCTGAAGGTTGCTTCTGCATTGCACCATCTTGATTGTATTGGGACCTTTCTGTGAACCAGATGGTATGTTTAAATGTCACAGCAGAAAAATATCAGATGAGGTTTTGAAAATAAATGTTAAATTAATTCTGTGTCACCCCTGTACAACAGGACTCCTCCTCACCCCATGTCAGGGCAGACAGTAGATATTCCTTAGAATTAGCATTCTTCAAAGTGTAATCATATTTACCGCGGCTGTGCCAAACCCAAGAATGGAATGAAATACTACTGAGAAGTAGTTTGGAGAACTCAAGTCTAGAATAACATGCAGTGAAAAGGAGGTCTTCTTCCCCTAAGAAATAAAATATCAAACCTAAGATCACGTGATGAAGTGAGACCAAATCTCATCTATTTCAGTAATTCAGAGATTATCAGTCATTCTTAGTTGGATAACTGTGAACTTCACATGGGGAAAAAAAAAAATAGAAAGAAAAGAAGAAGATAAAGAAAAAGAAAATATTTAAAATATTTTTAATTATTTGGAGACTCAATTTTTTTTTTTCTTTCTCTCCTATTTTAAAGTACTTGCAGTGTCTTATGAAACTTACCCACTTCACTTTTACTGGCAACATTGAATCACCATCACTTAGTTTTTCTGAATTTAATTTCTTATTCTGTGATGTCTGTTTTCACTCTTGCTGTTCCTATGGATAGAAAGGGGAAGGCACACAGCAAGCCAACATACACGCTCACTGCACTGTTTGCTAGTCTGAAAATAAGTAGTTTCAAAATTGAATTTCTTTACATTTTAAACAAAACAAAATTGTGCTTTTGTTATTTTTTTTTCTCTTCAGAAAAAATGAATCTTGGTGCCCGATGTCTTTGAGAGACTTTAGCACAAAGAACATCGACACCTTTTAAGTACTACATCTTTTAAAATGTAACATATCAAAGAGTAAAATTATTGCCCTGTATAGGAAGATTAGAAAGCACACCTCATCCCCCCAAATAAAGCAGAGAACACCCCCAACAAAACTCATCTCAGAACAGTCCACTAATGCCAAAAGACAAACTGATGAAATGACAATCTCAAAAGAAACCATTTCTCAAGAAGTATGTTCTTAGTAGACTCCTCGTTATCTGGGTATTCGGAGAGCGTCAGGGCCAGCTCTTCATTTTTCTCAAGGTAGTGATGTGATAAATATGCAAAGATTACTGATCACTATGTAGAATTTTATCATGCACTTTCTAATCTGCAGTGGTTTTGGTGGAGAATAGTAGTACTTACTGTAGTTAGCAGCGAGTCTTTTTTATAGCTTGCTGAAAGGACCACGCTATTGAACCACCTGTTCCACTGGCTGGTATGGGTTTCATCTTTAAGAGATATTCTTGTCTTTGGTTTCAAGTAGGACATTTACATTTACGGTTCTGGTGAACTGGTGAATTACTGAGTATTTCAGTTTCTGACATGGCAAAGTTGAGACAAAGTGAACGAATATCATGCACTGGGATAGACTCTGAAATTACTTTTACTTTAGGGAATCTGATGATATCTGTGATTGAATGCATAATATGCTCTGCTTAGAGACTGTTTTGTCCATGGTAAAAAGAGAATTGAACATACCCTTCACAAGAAGAAGAAATATCAATCACACTAGCTTCAAGACATTATAAGATAAAGAGTTTGTCTTTATGAGATCATGTGGAGATACTTCAATTATTAAAGGAGGCAGTAACTCTTCATATATTTTGTTGCTGAACACAGGGAGACAAGAGACACCAACTCATTCTTATGACATTATATCCCAGATAGTGACAATGATGAGTTCACCTAGATTTAACATCAGCTATTTATTTGTAACTATATTAGATTGTGTATATTTTAGGCTCAAAAATAATTTCTAATATAACTAAAAGACTAACCAACTCCTGAGTAATCCTAGGTGCTAGAACAGCCAATGACACCTATGTATTTTTGACATCTTTATATAGTCCTATCATTTTGTTTAATTGGTGGTAGAAAAGAGCCACTATAAAAAGAGCTCTGTAATTGTGTCAGGGAGGACTGATCTTTTATGTTGTTTTGCATAACCAGTAATAAAATAGGGAGATCAAGGGAGAGAGAGAATAAAAGTTGAAACATTCCCATGAACTTTCCTCAGGTGGGCTGTCCACAACCTATACTCTTTGTGTGGATCACTGTAATATAATGCTACTGTCACTGCTGAACATAACAAGTTCTTGCTTTGTAAAGAGATGCACTCCTAGCAACAGGCAAGGACAACTTAAACGGGTTGTGACCTTCAAACCAAATCATATCTGCATGTTTATTTCCAAAGTTCCTAATGGAGTTGCATGACAGAAACATCTAAAATTCTTCCCAAGCCATGATTGTATATATACATAATGTATATTTAAAAAAAAAAAAAGTAATACTATTTTAAAGTATAAAATTTCATTATACTTTTTGAAAATATCCAATTCGATTTCATGATCCTTAATATTCCTCTATCATTGGAGCTGCTTTGCTGTTTATAACATAGCACCAATTAACATGGCAGGATTTGTTAATTAGAAATTAGAGAAACAAATATAAGGTGATTGAAATTCATCTTATATTTATAAAATTCTTTTTAGTAATAAAAAAATAATGAGAAGTGGTTTTATTTCATGTGAAAAATTAGTTGGTCAGCTTCAAGTCAGACAGCAGTATAGCAAAGAATCAAAGGGAAAAGTCCAATGGCTTAAAGTTCATATGTTCAAGGCTGATTGCCTTGAAAATTTGCTGTTCTTTACAAAAAGAAGCACATTCTGAATGTACAAACTGAAGTACTTTTTGTTTGATGAAAACTGGATATTTTCTGCTTCACTATAATAAGACTAGAAAAAACACAGACCAATGATATTAGCAGCTTGTATAATTTCAGCAATTCCCTTATCAAGTTTCTGCTCAATATCAAATCCTTAACTTGACTGTGGAAGAAATCAGAAAACATCAAGTATAATGCTAACAAAGAAACAATGTGACTGCTAATTGAAAATTATGATTTTAGTGTTCATAGTAGGCAATTGTCTTGGATAGTTCCAAATAGTGTTGATTATATTGATGAAAATCCCAGATGCCTTCAAGAAGTTTAGAGTAAATAAACCTGGGCAAGAGGAAAATGAAGGATAACAAAAGAAAAAAAAATTACATTTCAAAATTACTTTCTATTGAGTCTGATTTTGTAAGTTTAATACTGTAAAATTACAAGTTAAAAAGGTTGTGGAGAGAATTTAACAGCCCAGAAAAGGATGAAAAGAAATTAATAAATCCATTCGAATTACTGTTTTGGGACCTAAATTTAGACTTTAATCTTCAGGAATGTATGGTTTAATAAGGTTCTTTACTAATGGATATGCTGTCCTGGCTTGGGGTGGAACAGAGCCAGCTTTCTGCTCAGTAAGAGAGCCTCTTGCCTATCTTTGCTGCTGTGGCAATCAGGATCAGCTGAGCTGATTGTTTAGCCTGTGGAGGCATTGTACCTGTGGGGAGGAGCAGATGGGACAGGTGACTCCAAACTGACCCAACAGAGTGTTCCATCCCATCTGTATAAAAGTATAAAAGCTGAGATGAAAGCCTCTTTCTTTAATGGCTTGATTCTTCAGTGGATCTGTTTCTTCAGTGACTGACATCTGAGGAAGAGCTTGTTTGTTCTTCTGTCTGATCCTGTTCTGTGTGTTCTTGAAGCTAGATCTGGAATTCAGTTCCAGAAACATCATTCCAGAAACATACTCAGAAACATTAGTTAGAATTAGAAGGATGGGTAATTTCCAGACTTGTGTAATAAATGAGCTGGGGATGTAATGGTGCTGTAAATAATTGACTCTCTTTATACATAATTGACTTTAGCATCAAAGACCCCGGCTCCCTAATTCATCCAAGATTAACAAGAGACTTTAATAACTGTTCAGATTACAAAATGCTTCAAAAAGTGATAAAAGTGAGTCAAGAATATATATAGAAATTATTTTTACAAAAAATTAGTATCTCCAGATACAAATTAGCCAAACTCAGCCACTTAGAAAGCTTGTGTATTTGTTTTCAGAATTGCTTTCTAATTTTTTACGCAATGAAACATACAGAATTAAATTTTCAAAGTAATAAAAACATTTAAAAATAAATAAAAACTGTATTTCTGAATTGTAAGAGGATCCTTGATTCTCTATTTTTCAACTAATTTTGCAAATAGAAGTTTGTAACTAGAAATAACTTCCTCCAGAGTTATTAACACTCTTTCAAAAACTTTTTTGAGGTTATAAAGAGGGAGTGTTTTTTTTTTATTTTCCAATAAAAATTGTTAATACTTATTTACAATCCAAGTTGTTTAAGTTTAAGTGACTTGGACTGGCTTTGGTTTTACCTGTCCTGAAGCACTGATGAGAAAACGTGAAACGGTCTCCTTTGCATAGAACAGGAAATAACTCATTAACTGTTTTAGAGAGCTGAAGAATCCTGAAATACTTTGTTCACAAAGTCTGCCTAAGTGTAATGTAACCAGTGCAATAGAGATCAAATAACATGTGGGGGGTTAATTGTATGTGTTTCTGGTCCTTTCTCACTCAGTGTTTCTTATATGGAAGGTTTCCTTATTAGCCTTTCCTTTCGAAACAGATTCCTAACATTTTTCTTACTGTCTCTGTTATTCCTACTGTTTCGTGGTTGACTTTTCTAGCATTTCTGTTGCAATTCTTTATAGGTAGACAATTTTGTTAAGACACCACTTCAAGTTTTATTGCATTTAGCCAATAGGTAAACTGTTCAGGACACAGCTCAGAATTATGAGTGGCACACAACGATGCAATAGAATATATTTTGGGTCAGTGGGTCAAATTTCTGCCTTACCTTTTTATTGGTCCCTTTTAAATCTAGCTACAATATAATTGTATTTATATTTTCCATTTACATAAAAGCAAAACCAGGAGTATTCCATCAATGGGTGTTTGTCTCACAGAAATTTAGAACATTTTGCTGATTAATTTTGTTATTTTGTGGCAACATTTTTAATTTCATGGTGTGTCATATGCCCTTGGGATATTTGTTACTATGGTCTCCTTTCCCCTAGACATACAACTCATCATTTGACTGCAGGTCAAATTTTCATAACCTGCATCTGTAGGAAATGATTATGTGTGTTGAATTAATCACATCTACATTATTTTGTGCTAATGAATTGCCAAATAATTGCATACGTTTTTTGGCTATGCAACTCTGTGATTCTAATGACATTCAGCTGTATATTTACTTACTGAAATCCAAGCACAGTATGATATCTGATACACGCCCATTTTTCTCTATGTATTTTTTTTTAATTTATGTTGTCAGCGTACAATCTGTTTGGCATTTTTATAATCCATTCATAGATGTTATTTAGTAATACCGGTTGAATTAATTTCAAAAAGACATAAACTTTAAGACATTTAATAAGAGGGACAAATACTGGATACTTAAAACTGGAAAAGATATGCCATTTTACGTGGACTAAAGGGCACTTCATTGGAAGAAAAATACTTCATTATACATCTCCATGCCTCTTCATTTCTCTGACTAGAAGGCCTAACTGTCATCATGCAGAAATTATCTTATTTGACAGCTTATAGTACTAGAATCTCCTATAAGACTATGAAATTTTGTAAAAATAGCACTTGGGGAAACAGAAAAAAGTGAATTAAGATTTTAATTCTAGTCCACTAGTTATCAAAGCACAGCCCCTAGGTGAGGCTTATCACAGCAGATTTGTATCTCTACTTATTTAAATTATTAAAGAAAAGATGCATGACTAGAAGCAAAAAAGGACAAAAAATGTAAGGGTACATACATTGTTGTAATTGCACTATTTTATTAATATTATTGCAGATTCTATTTAATTATTTTCTTGATATGTTTAGTTCATTTGGATATCAAAGTCAATAAAGTTCAACTAGTGAAGACAATGGTCTGCATATATCATGGACTGTGGATGAGTGCAAATAAGAAATCATCTTACTCAGGTGTATTGAGAAATGCGGTCCAAATTTTCTGATAAAATAGTAAGCAGTATGTTCTCCATGCATAATCTATAAGGCAAGAAAGGATGCCTTTCTGCTGTTATTGCCCTCAGAAGAATGCATATTTCTGTATTCAACTATTTCTAGAAGCTGTTTTAATTCTGAGGGAAAAATAATTTGCATTATTTTATTCCCTGAATAGTTCCTTGGTCTACATTTGTTCTCTGTTAGTGTAACATTTGATCTCATAGTTGTTACTTCTGCAATAATCTCTATGAATGGATGAAATTATCCTTTAAAATTAAAGGATACCTGATTTGGACAGCACTGGAAAATAATCTTGAGCATTCTTGAAAACTGAGGACCCCTGCATTTTATTTTCTCCAATGAAACAGAAATATGCATCATTTTTCTGTTTCAGTTACCCTAAAGATGAAGAGGAAGGATGAAAAACAGACATCCTACCTGTTTGGTTTTGTTTATGAGGTAATAGTGATGTAGAAGGGAATGAGGTCTAAATTTTAAATGAGATGCTTTCAGAACAGCTGGATGCCAGTCCAGTTATACTAACAACAAAAGTAATATAGTCAGCATAATACAATGTTTATATTCCCTTTGGGCAAAAGAAAGTTTGATAACAATAGTTTATTCTACATAATAGATTTTTTCACAAGTGTCATTTAAAACTAAGTCTGTACGTGAGATAAAATGACTTCTTTGTATTCCAACTTAAACATTCAAAGGGCATTTGTAAAAGTGGGCTGAAACATGAGGAAGAAATGGGTAAAACGTTGAAACATCACCTCTGTTTGATTTGTTGGAAAAATTAAAACTGTTAAATGATCCAATGTTTTCAAATTGAAGGATTTCAGGTAATTTTAGAAGCTGAAAACAAGCCATGTAGGGGTAAATTAAAAATGTAGGTAATTTGGGTTTAAAATATTTGAAATTTATTTTTATTAAAAAATCTTGGAAAATGTAATAGAACAAGCTCCTGACAGAGTAGCACCTTCTTTGAGAAAGATGCTTTACAGAGCTCCTCATGTTGACTTTCACCATGTGTTATATCTTAAAAGTGTATACAGTAGTTAGGGCTTGGAGAGAAAGTCCAGATAGCTTGAAACCAAGCAGATGTCATCATAACTAAAAATAAAATACACAGGGAAAACCAAACAACATTAATTTAAATTAATATCTGTTGCAGTTCCAAGGCGTTTAGCTTTGTTATGACCTTGCACAGCCTTTATTGCCTCTCCTTTGCCTGCAAATTGCAGACATTGAATACAATTCTATTTCTACACAAAGGTTCTAGTACACATCAGGGGCAAAGAGGTCAACCTTTTGAATTTTGCAGGGTGTGTTTTGACTTGTTTTTTCTTCTAGAGGATGAGTTTAAAATTATCTTAGCTGTGCATAAAATAAGTTTACAATTCTTTTAGGCTTATGTGCAAAGCTTTTTAGCTCTATATTCTTTATACACATTGTCTGCATAGAAAGTATATGACTGACAGGACATTACAGATACAAAAGTTGTTAACTTACAGGGTAATTTCAGAGCCTTTTAACTTCTTCTGTATTACTTCACTGTACTTTGGGGTATAAATCTGAAGAACTTTGTCATATAAGCACAGAAAACTCATAAACAGAAGAAGAAGCTGTGAGAGGGGATGAATACAATTAATGCAATGTTAAAGAATTGGTCAGAAATATTCTGACCAGAGAGTAATAGTGAGAATAAGATGCTGAGCTGCAAAGGTAGGAAGAAAGCCACAAAGTTGTAAATCATAAATATAATAGAGAAATAATTAGTACTTCAGAGACAAGGAGACAGAAGTGAAAAACATAAGCTTTTTTAGGGGAGAAGGAGATAAAATTACATGTATTTGTCATCTCAGTCTTCTGATACATTATCGTTCTCTATCAAAAGTAGATGCATTTGAGCAATATGCTTCTAAGATAAGGAGCAGAAAAGTTAACAGATAACACAGGGCAAATCTGCATCAGTTTCAGCTTTCTGCAACATAACTCTACATGATGCTTCATGAAGACGTGCAATCCTTTGGTTTGATTTGAGATGTTGACTTGGTTCTGGAGTTCATCTGGCCCACAGCTTCTGTCCAAATTTACTTCAGTTGTGGTGGGCATATATCCTGACAAGACATTGAGTTCCAATTTCATTTTCATTGTGTGTCAATTGGTGATCACTTGCACTAGAGGTAGCACAGCTCTGAATTGTTTCCTCTTGATATTTCTTGGAGGTGACCAAAACCTGTAACGAGTAGGTGCTCATGTCATCAACATTATGAGATGAGTTTGGATGTAAGGATGGGTTCGCCTGAGGTGGCTATGGATGTCTTTATAAGCGAATCCCCAAAATACTCACAGATCCAGTGTGGAAGTGATAAAGGACATGATCTCACTGGTGTGAGCAATCCAGTTTTTAGCAAACCATAACTGCACAACTAGATGTAAAAAGGGCAAAGCAACTTGTCCTTGAACCCACCTGGAGAGGGAAGTAATGAACTGATAAACAAGTTAGGCATAACTAAGTCTGGAAAGTGAAGACAGACTCCTTCGTGTGGACAGTAACGCTCTATCAGTCATGTAACAGCTTGAGGCGAGCGGACAAAAGCTATGAACCAATGACAGATTGTTTGTTATCGCGTGCCTTTTTTTTGATATCTATATAACCTTTGTAAGTGTGTAGAATAAGGGAGAACGATCATACTTATATTGAGACTCCATCGTTACTCCAGGTCCATCTCCCACTCTGACAATCCAGTGTGTCACAAACTGTCACAATGCAACAACCATAGCCAATGATACCAGCCTCTACTAGTGTGACGTGAACCCAACTGAGATATCTTTTTATAAAAGGTTAAGAAGTAACCTTCCTTTTGTGACATGACACAGAAATATACCATTTGAGAAACTGATTACACATATCTTCTACTGCATATTTGGAGGGGGTGAAAAAAAAGGAATTAGGTTTGTAGAAATTATTCATATTCCTAGATGACAACTTTTTAAAAAAATATTTGGCTAATTGTCATCAGGAATTTAAATGAGTTCTCTCTATCCTGGTCTTCCTACTCTATTTCTAACAACCACTCGTGACTTTTAATGTCCTTCATGAACACAAAAATGATATATTTGGAGGAGGGCTGTTGTGATTTGGGCACAACAAAACCACATCATAACTCACATTAGAATATTTTTAGGAAAGCTGCTTATTTATGAACTTGTTTTATCCTCTTTTGTGCTCTTTGAATTGCTTTTACTTTTGAATATTCTGTATTATAATTAGTAATCGCTTCCAACATTGTAATATCCTGGCTGATGTGATCATTATGTACTCACTAAATAAACTTTACACAGCAGCCTCCCATTGTAGCTGACACTTCCTCTAGCCAACATAATATTCTATGTCCTCTTTCAGGCAGCCATTTAAAAGATTTGTAGATGTATGGAGTTCATTTTAGTCATCATGTGCCCCAGAATTAAAAGAAATGTTGCTTAACAGGAATGTGCATCAGCAAGGACTGAATGTACACAGGCAGGATTGATGCTGTTGCTAAATGCACAGAAGCCAGATGCACCCTGCTTTGCTGTAAGAAAGAGTATGCTTCATTATATATGATGCATCAGCATGTCTCATTTATGAGGTCTGATTATACATCTCCAGGCATTAGAAGGTGATGACAGAATATGCAATGCAGGAGGGTTTGATTGCACAAAAGTGCTAAGAGGAATAACAAAATGTCCCCTCTTTATCCAGCACTCAGAAGCAGAGTTGAAAGGAATACTGTCATAGTTAAACCCCAGCTGGCAGCTGGGACCATTCAGCCATTTGTTCACTAGTTGGGCTGGGGGAGAATCAGGGGAGTAAACCCAAAAAAACCCTGTGGGTTGAGACAGTTTAATAGGTAGAGCAAAAGCCATGCACACAAGCAAAGCAAAATGTGGAATTCATTCACTGCCTTCCATCGGCAGGCAGGTGTTCAGCCATCCACAGGAAAGCAGGGCTCCATCATGTGTCACAGTTGGGTAGACAAACACCATTACTCCCAACATCATCCCTCTCTCCCTCCTTCCTTCTTCTCCCAGCTTTTTATGCTGAGCATGATGTCACATGGCATGGAATATCACTTTGGTCAGTTGGGGTTGGCTCTTCCAGCTGTGTCTCCTATCAACTTCTTGTGCACCCCCAACTTGCTCACTGACAGGGCAGTGTGAGGAGCAGAAGAGGCCTCCACCGCTCACCAACAACCAAAATCACCAGTGCACTACTGACACGATTTCCCATCCCAAATCCAAAACAATGCACCATGCTGCCTGCTAATTAGAAACTTAACTCTGTCCCAGCTGAAACCATGACAATAGTTTTGAAGTGGTTTTCATCCAAAGAGACTGACACATTTTAGAGAAACAGGGATTATTCCACCTACTGATCTGTGAATGCAGAAACTTTTTTAAGGCAACACCCTTTTTAAGGTACCAGGATGCTTCAAACGAACCCCAGGAGGCTTTGAAAGCTGGAAAGTAGTGCTGACTGTGATAACGACCCAAGACACCTGAGCTCACCCCTTCAGTCCCCCACTCCTATCATCTTACAGGTAGAGATATTGAATCTTTTTCGATAAAGACAGTAGCTTGAAGTTTAGTCCTTGTGTCTCTTCAAGAGGGAGTGTTGTTCCAGCACTGGGGCTTCTTAACATCATGCAACAACATTAATTAGCCTGTGATTCAGATTAAGTGTATTTACCATGACTGTTTCTTAGAAAAGGTATGATTTCCCTGGATATAATCAGGGAAAGTCGAATATGAGTAGCGTCTGGTTTTGTTTGTGAAATCCAAGGGGAAACAAGTCAAATGGATGGCATCTTGAAATGACTTTTAAATATTGTCTTACTGATTGCCTTGAGGGGAGAAATGTCATCTTCAATGACTTCAGAGAAGAGATCAAATAGTGAGCAGCAAAGACCCTCTTCGTGCATTGATCATTACGCTAAACTTTTCAGGGTATCTTTAATTGTTAAAGCTATATTAGATCTTGTTAAAACCCAGACATTTTGGACAGCTTGAGACTACCACTGGTTTTAACAAGAAATTTGTGACTAAAACTATAAGGTACTGGTGCTAAATTACTCCATCCCAATTTTTGCCATGCTTTTGGGGCAGGGAGGGGTGGTGATAGAGCAAAATTTAGTTGTAATTCAGGTAACAAAGTTGTAATAAAGGAGGAAGAGCATCTGAAAAGGATTAATTTCTTAAAGTGTATGAAACTATGGCCTACTAGTGTAAGAAACGTACACCTATAGTAAGCTGCAGATTACACTAGATCAACAGAGTAGATTGTGTTCTGAGTTGATATGTTTTATCAGAACTCAAGACTGTTTTCTCAAGACACAGTGTAGCCTAGGGTCTTTGTTCACAATAATGGCAATATATTTATAATGTGAAAATTGCTCTAGTTGCTCATTAAAAATCACAGCGATGAAAGCCTGAAGCAGTAAAGTGATTCTAAAAGATTCATAACTGACCAGATTTGAAGCAAGGAATCTTCCTTAGGCCTGGTTATTTTTGTA
Organism: Pedionomus torquatus; assembly: GCA_013398155.1. Taxonomy (NCBI): domain Eukaryota; kingdom Metazoa; phylum Chordata; class Aves; order Charadriiformes; family Pedionomidae; genus Pedionomus; species Pedionomus torquatus. The sequence goes on along the minus strand of VZRU01020961.1, from coordinate 338,393 downwards.
ATATTTTACATTGGGCGTGGGGAAGCAGGAGACGTTGTTTACCAGGAGCAGGTTGACCTAAAATTAAAGACAGTTTCTGGAGTAGATGTGAATCAACCAGAAACTCTGTCTGCTACCTTGCATCTTTTTAGCATTGTTCTAGCAGTACTACTGCTTTGATGAAGGCTCAAGTGTATGATTTCTGGGATAGTCCTCCTCCCCCCCCTGCCACCTTTTAAACATTAGCTTCACTAAGTAATTTAACATTTCTGTGTCTTAGAACATACAGTTCCAAGGTGAGTGTAATTTATTCCTTTGTCTCTTGGAAGCATTTGAGGTTTAATTTAGTCATGTATATATTATGAAATATTTAGAAGTGTTATGTAAATGTGAAACACTATAATGATCAGTAATCTAGTGCTGTTGTTAGCCTACTTGTCTTGCCTGCTTTTAGGAAAGATTTCAAAAATCATGCTTTTAGCAATAGTCTTTAGGGTGTGGTTTCGTTCTTATTGCTTTACACGAACCATTCATGCAATATGACTTTTTTTTTTGGGTGGCAGGGATAAGTGGTTAACTGATTTAATCAGTGTTGCAAATAGGAATTCTATATTAATATGAAATTTTGTGATTGGGACAGCATAGAATAATAGAGTAAATATCAGGAACTGGGCCAAAAGTAATTGAAAAAGCTGTAATTATATAATTGTATAAATTTGTAAATTTAATGCCTAAATAACTATAGTAAAGTATATGGGTATTCTATCAGTAATATAATTCTAGCATAGCTGGACATAATCATTAGCAAAACAGAAGTATTTAAAAGTCTCAGGTGAAAAAAATCCCACTAATATTCAGTGACTGAAGCAAGAAAACTAGGCTTTACCAATGTCTGGATCCCTAATGAAAGTTTTCTGAGAACATTTGTGCTTTGAATAATTAAAGCATGCATCATAACTTAAATTACAGTGCTACTGATTAAATTAAATCAAGCTTCTCCCATGTTGCAGTGTATCTAAAGATAATTACTATCCTTTCCTAAAGCAGTTTGTCAATTTGAACAGAGTAATTTGGCAAAGGATGTTGCACCTGGGGCTGCTGTCATGTCTTCTAAGGTTTAGAGCATTTACTGCTTATGAGAACTGGAATCCTGCAGGTAGCCATTGATGCCTTGTCTGTAGAGATGATATTTTCAGTCTCCTAGCACTGAACTTGTTGATTTTGAGTCTTTTTCCGAGAAAAATAGAACCTATTAGATACAAAGATATCTCAGTTTGCCTGTTAAACGCAGTATGTGTTTCATAACTTCAGAGTAGTAACAAAACCAGATTATGATTCTTGATTATCTTTTAACACAAAGTGTAGATTTTAATTGAAAAGAAAAAAACATCCTGAAGTTGTTTTGTCAGTGAAATTAGATTGTTTCTGGTATTAGGGAGCTATAACTTAAAGAAAATTACCCGTTAAGACTAGAGAGCAAGAACTGAAAGGAATGTAAAGCCTCAAATCACCCTGCTAAAGAGAAGCACTACTGTAGGCCTCATCATCTCTATGATACAAATTTTGAATGTTTAAGTTGTCTGCAAGACAAACAACAGAACCTCAGGAAAACAGGGGAAACTACTGTACTCTCATTCATCTCACAGGTGCCTGTGGAAGGTGGAAGAGTTACAAAGGGATGCTCTGGATTTAAAGGCCTGCAGAATATCCTGTAGTGAATAGGACATTCAAGATGGGATATCTGTGTTTACACCCATTCTCTTAATGATTTAGGTAAGGGATTTGAAGAAAAGCCTCTGAATTATGCACACATCTAATCACTGGGGTGATGCAATACACTTAGATCACTTTCAACCCCTACAGGCAGAACTGTTTGCATAAAATCCTTCTTTTGTCCTTTCTCAATCCCTTTCTAATGGATCCTGTTAAAGTTCAACTGAAACATTCTAATCAGAAGACAGTAAGACCTTGTATTTTTGACACCTAGTGCTTTATCACAATGTGATAACAGCACATAGTCCAGAGAGTTGAGAAGTGAGTGTGAATTTACTCCAGCAAGGGAATAACAGTATCAAAACCTGGAAGCATGCTGTCATCCTTGGCGTAGTGCACGATGGCAGAATATCCATTAGGTTTCTGAACTGAGTCCTCCCTGCTCTCTTTTCTAAGAAGAAAGGGAAGGACAACCATTGGCAGAATTTAACCTAAGTTTGCAAGAAATGTGAAATAACAACCCTAATAATAGAATTTCCTTTTTTTTTTTTTTTACGGCATCTCAAAAACAATACGTGTTCCTATTAGTTTTAAGACTTTTGCATATATGACCAACTTAAGTTTTCCAGCCTCTTTCTGAAATATTACAATGTTAATATTTTCAGATTACTACTGATTTATATATAACATAGATTTATTTACATTAACTCTCAGAAATGTTATAGTAGATGCAGGAATAGAAACTAAACTTCCAGTTCTGTGTCTATATGACCATTTTTCCTGGTCTTAACATACACAGAAATTAAATACATTTTGAACTGTCCAGCTACTGAGCTAAGAGTATTGGTATAGTTTATATCATAAATTCTTGCATATCTTGCCTTTTTATGATTAGTGATGAGTGTTATTTGTAGGGTAAGCTGCTGTTTTAACTAAGTAATGGCAATTGAGCCATATTCAGCAATGATGAACATGTTGCATATCAGGATGCAGTGGCAAGACATCTAAAAATGAAGTAAAATGTTGGCTTTTCATAGATTCAAGAGTAGGTGTCCTTATTATTGAAGTAGAACATTCCATGCAATTTGATTAATAGGATTTTTGCAAGAAAAGACTAGCTCATTTTAGGAGATCTCCTTAAATGACTAATCTGTACTGTGATTGAATGACAGTGATTTTTTCTGATAGCTTTGAAACACACTAAATATGTTGCCCATCGCCTTCAGTGCCCTAACATTTGTAGCAAAATCACAGAGTAGCTCAGAAGAGGGCTCTAGAGATTGTCTTGTTCACGCCTCTCTGCGAAGCAGGGTCAGCTACAGCAGACTGCTGGAATCATATCCTTTTAGGTTTTGAGTATCTCCAAACAGAGATTTCACAACCAATTTGAGCAACTTGTTTTAGTGTTCAGTCATCTTTCCACCCAGAGGAGGAAATCTGAGTGGAGATCACACCACTGTTTTTCCTAGCTGCCCAGCTTCCCATTCTTTTTCTTTTCTCTTGCTCCCTAATTTCACTTTTGTCTACAAAAGGGGTGGAGTTATAAGTGTTTTAATTTCATTATATTTTTCTAACAAAAATACCTTTCATCTGTTACTGTACTGCTACAGGTCCCTACAAATGAAAGTTGGGCTCAAAATCTTTTGTGCAATACTTTCTCTTTCTCATTTATCCTATCACATAAGAATTTGTTCTCGGACTAAGAATAGGGCTGGAAATCCAGAGTTTGAGCTGCGTTTGCACATGTGCCACTGACTGCAAGTGTGACAGTGAGTAATAAGAAAGAAGTCAGTTTTGCCTCTGTCACTTCATTAGGAATTGATAAGAATAGCTGGTGAAATTTCGAATGTATTGTATGCAAGGCAGCCATGATCACAATGAAAGCTTCTGGTTTATATTAGATTATTTTATTGTTTTTACTTCTTTGGAAAAGTGCTTTGGGATCTCTGTATCTAACTAAGTGATTAATACTGTTTGTAATAGAAAATGTGATACTGAAATTCGGCCATCTCACGTAATGTCAGTATCCGACATATTCACAGCTCTGCTAACTTCTGTGTTCCTTGGAACTGCTTGCAATAATGAATTTTCCAGATTTTTGACTGGTATCTTATGATCATCTAGATGGAAACAAAAATAATAGCCAGACAGGACTGATGAGCTACGTTGGGGGATGGCTGCTGTGCATCATTACCGCTGTCTTTCTTGCAAGGCACTGTGATGATGCTGAGTGCAGAATGCCTCCTGAACCGCATTGTACTACAGAATTTCCAGAGCTTAAACTAATCAAAATCAAGCAGATATTCAGAAGATTTTTAAGAGATCACCATGAGTGTAAGCATGACAAGAGTAGTTAGCGGTCTTCTCTGTTCCATTATCTGAGTGTGATTAGCATTCCAGTAGCAGTAGTTAACCAAAAAAAAGAGATTGTAGAAAAACTTCCTATTCTTCCTTTTTAGCTCATAAGATAAAGACACGGCATACACCTGTGTTCTGTATCACTAGGTACATGTGCTATGCAGTTGTGGAAGAGTATGCTTATCTGATTAAAGACTGTGGATTACAAAAATGTTGATCGGTGTTGAGTAGCAAAGTAAACCGCTATCACTAATCCCAATTTCCAGAAAACAGAAAATTACTTTTAAAACCTGTGAAGGACAGCATTTTTCATTTGAAATTGTTCACATTAATTAAATAATTGTATATGTGAATGGCTAATTGTCATTAGCAAATTCAATTACCCTATCAGCATATATAATCGTTGTAATTATACTCTCAAATCAAGTACAAGCTTGCTAAGTTGTTTAATTTTTTTATCTGACAAGGCCAAAGATATACCTAAGGTAGCACCTTCCTTGTGTTGCAGGTCTCAAATTCTACTTTGAGATAATTACATATAACCAAGCTTTAGTCTTTATCTCACAAGATATTGTCTGCTACCAGCCTTTTCTTCTAATTTCTTCAGTCGACTTATTGCTCAGTACTCAAATAAAACTTTTCCTGACCTTATCATTTGGCCGCATCCTATCACAGTGTCATTTAATCTAAAAAGAAAATTGAAGTGAGCTAAACATGAAGATGAAATTATAGAAGACAACTATAAATTCCAACACATTCTCATAAGGAGACTTGATAATATCACACATATAGAGACACTGTTCATTGTAACACAAAGTATAGATGTTCATTTTGGCTGCTTATAAACGTGTGAATGTCATCACTGGCCTGGCATTCCAGCATATCATGCTATTTCCAATTGATTTTTGGCTGTCAAGATGCACAGTGGAAGCTTTCCCTAAACTCACATTATGGTTAGCATGATGAAAATGTATAAATCACATCTTTCTTTTTGTTTTGTTTTGTTTTGTTTTCCTATTATAGGAAATGGTGGTTTGGCTTCACTGCCCCTTTTGTCTCCACCATACATTTTCCATCTTTATAATAGTGACTGCTTCTCAGTGTGGAGCCAAAGAATTTCTTCCCATTCTTTCTAGTTCATTTAGCTTTGTATCTTGCTGAAAGCTATAGGTATTCTGAATATGTTGGAAATAAAGAGTGAACATTCCTCTGAATATGAGAGAATTTATGCTAGTGGCTAAATTAATGCTACAATCTAATCCTTCAGGCAAAAATTATTTCTGAACCCTTTTGTTCCTGACAGGGTATGAGGCAGGGGAGTAGACGAGTGGGGTGTTCAGTCATGATGTCTTTATACAGCCCAAGCTCAGCTTTGCATTTATTTGGAATGCAATGTATTCTGTGAAATATCTTAGTTCCTGGTTTATGCACAGTAATGAAGATTCAATATGTACTTGTCAATGTATCGAGGAGAAAAGGTTGTTTTCTGTTCAAATGAAATATGTCTTTCTGGTGAAAAGTTTCGTTGTGGTAAAATAGCAGAACTGTTGTCTTCAGTCTTCTTCCCACAAATGCCGACAACCTTTTAAATATTCTGGATTCAGGCCAGAAGTAGTTTGAATTTCTTGTAAGAATCGTCTGTGGAGCACAGAAAGTGAGTTCATATAAGCAGACGGTTTGTTTATAGCATGCATTGCTTAAACAACTTACTCAGTTCTGTAATTCTTGATATTTTGAAATTAATAAAGTCAAGATGTAAGAATATTTTAATACTGAAGTTCAGCAAAATACTTAAGTTAAACAAGTCCAAATTACTGTATACGTAAATGAGACAGAGCTGTGATCAACTATATAATTTGAAGCTGGCTGGGAGCACTAGCTATGTGCTGTACAAGGTCTTGTTCTATGAACCATAGATTGAATATATGTCAGATACCAATCAGAACAGATGTCTGTACAATTTTTTGAAATGTGTGTAGTACTGCAAGTAAATGTTCCTGTTAAATCAATCACAAGTTGATTAAAAGCTTTTATTACAGAAGTTTGAAAAGTACTGTGTTGAACATAAGGACACAATATAAGTAAACTTTCATCAAAAGGTACATGAAAAGCAGAAAGGAACAGACATATCTTAAATTGAAGAACTCTTCTTGAAATTTTGGTGAACTGTATGTGTGAAAGCAGACAAACCATGACAATCCTGTTCTCTACATCTAGTTAAAAATGAAGCATGGTAACTAACTATGCAAGCACGTAATACAGAAGATTTTTTTCTCTAATTTAACTCAAGTACTTGGCTTTCTGCATGCCATGCTCCCATTGTATCCATAAGGCACCACAGGTATGACTTTGTGAAAGCTGTTCTGGGATGAAAAGACTCTCAAGGCAACAGACAATAGAGCTGAAAGGAATGCTCTCTCTCACAGATCATGCTCCAAAAAGAGTTAGTACCTATTTTAGGCTGGAGATATAAGGGGAGCTGGATGAGTTTAGAGAAGTGTTCATTGACCTACAGTCCAATAGAATATAAAAGAAATAAAAACTTTGTCTTTTGCAGTAAAAACAGGAAAGAGTTAGATATGGAAAGACAGAACATTCTGAACAATCTTTAAGGAAAGATGTTTTGGTCAAGAATGTCTATGTTTTTGCTTAACTGAGGCATGGATAGCTTTAGATCGAATGTCTTTCTAGAGTAGTAGAGTAGTAGGTTGATTTGGTTGGTTGGTTGGTTGGTTGGGTTTTTTGTTTTGTTTTGTGTGTTTGGTTTTTGTTTTTGTTTTTTGTTGTTGTTGTTTTGGTTTTTTTGTCAATGATTGATGGACATCTGGAGAAAATCCTGGAAAAGACACACATATAGTAATATTTCCTCTGGATATTCTTTCAGCAGACGATGCATTGCCTGAACCAAAGGCAGTACTTCAAACATCAATGAGGATTCTGATGACTGACATACCATTTGCATTCATATTCTAAATCCTTTTCAAAGGATACTTTTTTTCAACCTAAATTTGGTTCTTCTTGACTTCCAGATACTTCATAGGAAAATACAGGCAATATGTCAGCACAGGAAATTCTAGGATTTATATTTGTATTGGGATCAGAGTCGAAGAGAAAACAATGAAGTAGCATGACTGGAGGTTGAAGAATGGGAAAAATCTACCAAAAATAATAATTTAAAGAAATAAATTTCATATAACAAAATTAGCACATATGAGAAAAATATTTATATAGTGAGATGGATAACTAACTTGCAATCAAGTTAGGAAAAATACCAGTGAATTCATCTGATTAAGAGAAAACGCAGAGACTTTTTTGTAATTAAGAATTGTTCAGAGAAAATAACATTAATTTATTTCACCAAATCTGTGATCCATGAGATACATTAGGGATATGTAAATATATAGGATTTGTATACAATATAGTACAGCTTAAACCTTAATAATGAATCTGAAAAAAGGAAGGTGTCAAACAGGATAAATCCAGACAGCACTGGTCTTTCCCACTCTTATCACACACGAGAGTTCCACCTGTTCCACCTTGTTATTCTGAGAGCAATTTGGGTAACCAAGAATCATGTGCCAGGGACAAAGAACAGCAATCTCATAACATCAGTCCTGTGACTATAAGAACATCACTCTGGGCTCTACCTTTCTTGAAACAAAATAGTCAAATAAAAAGCAGTTATTCTGGAAGAGAGACTTACAAATAAATGTGAGCAATGCTGCAGATTTTCCAAAGGCCAGAAGCACATTCTGTGTGGAAGCAAGTTAGTGTAGACATAAGATTAATTTCCTTTGAGCATCTTCCTTTCCCTTGAGAAAATAAAACAATGTGATTGATATTGATTCAAAACTATGTTCTCTTTCAAATAACATTTTAAAGTTAGAACTACAAAGGCATGTGTAATTAATTAGCAGAATAAAATGAAACTTTGAATGGAAGACCTTCATGCAGCTGCAAAGAAACAGAAAAAGCATTTTTCATATAGAACAATGTGTTTTGTAAAGGGCTTGCTTTAATGAACAGACCCGAGCAAGTGATTCACAGCATATAATTTATTTGACAAGTTCATTTTCTTTCCCTTCTCATGGCAAACCAAAACAGAGGCATTTTTTTGGTTTTGAAAAAGTAATTATTTTTTTATTATTCTATTTTTTTACTGTACAAGGTGATTATAAGTTTTCAGGGGTTGAAAAAACTGTATTGGGCATTCTGATATATCTGTATTGTTAAGTTATGATTGTGCCTTATAAATTGCATCATATTCCTTCTGTTACCTGACCTTTCTAACAGAGCTCTGAGACATTTGTAGTCCTATGTTTTGAGCAACGTCCCGTGCAGACTTAATATAGTCAATCAGGGTGCAACAGCTCCCAGGTGCAAGTATTTAACACTTGATATGTGAGAGTACAATGTAAAACTTAAAGTGTGTGTTTTGGGCCTTATCCAATGGAAATCAGCAAAACACTTTTTCCATTGACTTCTGTGGTAGTGGATCACTGTTCCCATGAGCGTTTTGATGAGTGAAAACTCAAATCCATGAATGTGCATGGGTCATGAAGAGAGAATGACTGAGGAGTTGAACAGATACTTAACAGAATTTTTCCTAGCAGGCAGGTTGATTAATTGCCTAGAATGATTTGAAGTTTCAATTGGTTTAGACTTACTGCTTAAGCCCTTCTTAAGAACTTTGATGCATGTTATTCTATGCCATCCCTGTTTCATTGTGCTTCAGAAGTGGCTGTAACGGTGAAATAAGAATAATCTTCTTCAGCTTCTGACCAGGACAGTCCCAATTTCAGGGAGTTTCTCAGTTTCTCTTATCATCCTTGTCATGGTTTAACCCCAGCAGGCAGCTAGAGGTGTGCAGCTGCTCATGCAGTTCTCCCCTTTCCCCACAGAAGGGCAGGGAAAAGAGAGAGAAAAACTGGGGACAGAGAAAGAAAAATAAACCTCATAGTTTAACAGAATCCTAACAGAAAATGAAAATAACAATCAAATAATAATAACAACACTAATCACACTCACAAGGTGAATTCTTACCTTCCCAAGCAGTGATCATGGATTCCTTCACCCCAGAAAATCCCCATTTATATACTGAGCATGAAGTCCATGGTACAGAATATTCTACTGGCCGTTCTGCTGTTCTGTCCATGCTCCTTCTCAGCTTGTATAGGAAGACGGCAACAACTAAACCAATATGCATTATGGAAATTCTTTTTCAAAAAGTTTTGTTGCAAATTATGTTAGCCTATTCATTGTCAACAAAGATTTCAGATTGAGAAATCAGTCCATACCACCTGAGAAATATTGTAGATGTTCTCGTCTTGATCCTTGAGTGCTAGCAGGTCCAGCTACAACATTACAAGAGGCTGAACCTCTTTCTCCAGCAGAAGCAGCACCTTGGTTCCAGCATAACCTCAGACCCTCATTTTTGTTCCACATGGATCCAAAACTGACATTTTCCTACACTGCTAAGAAGCTTATCTTGTACGTCGGGCTGGAAGTGTAGTCAACTGTGAACTTTTTTCTCTAGATGCAGTTCAAACTGCTGCTTGCTGCAACTCAGTAATACAGGTTTGAAATACAAATACCCTTAATCTAATTGCAAAGCAGAAACTAGTATTTTATCATCTCTCTTAATCATACATATTAACAACCTGCACCTTCAGTTTTAATCTCTGCTATATCTTCAGGCAGGTAGGCTTTAATAGTAAGATTGACATTTCTATTAATGGCAACTTTTGTTGTTATATCCTGCCACTTAAAAAAAAAAAGACTACAGAAGAGGAAAAAAAAAAAAAAAAAAAGCAGGAAATTTTTNGAAAAAAAAAAAAAAAAAAAAGCAGCAAATGTTTTCCTTTAACCAAAATAATATAAAGATGTCATCCCTCTTTAATCATAGTTTTCTAAACAGCACTTCACTCCCTACTTTGCAGAAGCTGTACTTCCAAATATTTCCATTAATTCTTAGTATGACTTTTAAGCATAAGGGATATTTATTATTAATTAATCTGTGGTGTGCACAATTATAAGACTTCACATTCTTTAAGAGACATAATGATTCTTTAAACACATCTATGCTAGATGCGTACTGCAGTAAAGGCTAAATGGAACTAAGCAAGGCAGCATTTCAGTAGCTTTCCATTCAGGCTTCCATTGGTATAGAATTATCCTGAAAACTTTTAAATCAAATTACTTTAGTGTTAAGTAGTTTTAAGAAAGAAATTCGCTTGCTAGCTACAACAGGGAATTGTAAGTCAACAGTATTCCTAGATTTCATTCTCAGTGGCAAGTGCTCTGTTTGCAGCCTAATTTCACCTTCATGTCTCAGGTGTTGCTTGTGTGTAAAATCAGTATAATAAAAACTTGTTTAAATCTCAAGTGTATCATGAGAATTAATGTTTGTAAAAGAGCTTTTCTCCATTGGCTGATCAGCATATGTTTATCCACTCAGTAGCAAACACATGGCTAATGAAAGTGGAGCACTGCTGAGCTCCTCGGGGGATCCTGTCCTGGGGCCAGATAGAGCAGGAACCTTGCCACTGGTGTCCACATGTGCAGCAGATCAGGTCCCGGGGGCAGGAGAGTCCCAGTGACAGCTCAGAGGAAAACGTTCTGCATCGTTACTAAAAAATCATGATGAAAGGCAGTATAAACTGAAAGACTTGTTTACGGTATTTCTTTTGCTTCAGATACAGAAAATGCCAAGTGCAATCTATTTCAATCAAGCTGTCAAGAATTTATGCCGTAGTATTTGACCATGAGAACTATATGCAGAAATCCTGAGGAGACGTATCTCTTTTTAAAATGCTGTTAGCAACTTTCTCATTTCAAATAGCTGACAGGGTGCTTAACAATCATTTGGTTCTATCTCCTTATAAATTTTATCTATTTATATGTGCTACCACTTTTAGTCTTGGGTGCCAAAAGAACCAGCTTGATTGATAAGTCATAAGATTTAAAATATACAGATTGAATATTATTTGGTTTCTTTTCATGTGGCTTCCTTCACAAGGAAAGCTTTAACTAAAAACAGGTCAAGCATCTCTATGTTCTAATTTGAATGGCTGATCACACTCTTTCTTTGTAAAGCTTTATTTTAGCACTCTCTTTCTTCCTTTCCAAAGTTATTGTGCCATACTGTTGAAGCACCTGCCATGTTGATTTCATTTCAGTGTTGGGTGAAAATAGTTCTTGTTCTGTGAAATGATTCATACGTGCATACAGTTTGTCAAGCACAAAAAGTTTCTTAGAAATGAAAGGTTTTATATAACTGTAATCTCTCATTGCAATGAAATGTAACTCTCCCAAGAAGAAAATGAATCTATCTTTCTTTTTTCTTGATATTTTTCTCAAAGTTCACATTGCTGGCACAACTGTACTTAAAGATAAGCAACCCATACACTGAGTTCAAATTCTTATCTGAAATCAAGTAATGAGATCTTTTCATAACATATGCAGCAAATAAGTGTATGTCAGAACAAATGCCTGGGATGACTTCAGGGCTAATAATTCTGCTTGTATTTGTATGAATTCCTCCATATAAAACAAACAAACAAAAATGTACAACATCTGGTCCAAGGAAAGTATATATTTTCTTTTTTGTTTCTCCTTTGTCCTTCAGTATTATTCTGTCTGGAGGAAACTTACACTTTCTATTAAAGTGAACCTGAGTGTTCATTGCAGATGTTTTAAGAAAAAAAAAACAACAAATACTGAGTCTTGAGCAAAACTGTTTTATAACTACTTCCCAGGTAATCATTTAAGCAGGGCCCAGATTTGGAGTACAATTCCTCTTCAAATCTAATCCTGCGTGTCCAAACTGCTATCTTGAAACTAGGCTAAGATGAGACACATATTTCCTCCCAGTGAGCTTCTTATTTTCAAGTCAGTAATTCCATGTATGTCTATGTCTTCTGCTTGGAATAACATTCACATCTTAGAGAAATTTATTTTAACAAAGCTTCTAAGACACAGTGGGGGACCGATTTGTTAGGTTGTAGGGTACGACAGTTCGTAACGGCAAGCCAAAACAAGAGATTGCTTTCTTGTCTGGGCATTTGTTCCTAGGAGATCTTTAGCTTCATTGATTAACTTGTATTAGAGTTCTGAGGCAGGCTGTGAAATGACAGATCTGGCAGAAAACAGCCAGGGGCATCTGGAACACCTTGAATAACCAGGGCCACTTCAGAGCTAACATCATTTTACAAATAAACTTAATGAGATGATGTGCCTAAGGAGCCAGGGAGTTTTAAATACTTGACTGATACTTCCTTAAGAGCAATTTATTTCATAGATCTCAGTCAATTGCAAGTTTTAACTTTTTTCAGTTTCCCTTGCTCTGATTTTGCTCAGATTTACTGGCAAGATTTCTGAACCATTAGCACATATATATCCAAATGCAGTTTGTTGATTAAAAAGAATTTTAATAAATCAATGTTTATATAGTACAGCTGCTTGACATACAGCTGGTTTAAACATGCTCTAGTAAAACTCGTAGCCCCTCTTGATTTTCAAGTAATGGATTGAATTTTTGAGAAAACCCGGGTTGCACTAGGAAGGACTTTGGAGAAAGCTGCAAAACAAAAAGTGTGTTGAGTCCACTTTCAGTGTAATACTTTTGTAAATATTTGTCTGAATAAAGGATATGCTTTTTTACAAGTGTGAATTCATCATATAATTCAGTAATTCAGTACCAACACTTCCATTTCACATAGGATTTGCTCTATATACACAAAATACTTGCAGAGAATATATGAAATAATTTTCACATTTCTTGAAAGGATGTAGGCAGGAGAAGCACATCTGCTACATCCAGGAGGTGTCAGAAAGCACCCACAGAATACACACACCATGGTACCTCTGTTTACTCCTGAATAATATTGAAATTATTGTGTGCAGACGTGCAGTACAGTGTACATAGAATATGGCTTTTACCAGACAGCTCTAAGTGGAGGAGTTCTGAATGTTCAGTATCTGAGAAGGAGGCTCCCAAGCTACTAGGGCAAACGGACATAAAGAAACTACAATCCACCTGAAAAAATAGAAGAGGTCTGGGGAAACATGGATGTTTGCTTTATAGCTGTAAGAGCCAAAGTCACATGCAAAGCATGACTGAAAATGAAATAGTCAGCACGAACACAAACCATGACTACTACATCTCCAAATAAAAACCTGGCAGCAGGAAGCAAAAGCTGATCCTGTTACAAAATAAAGATAAAGGAAAATGAAAAGAAATTCCTTAAACAGCTCATTGGGCAGTGAAGAGAATAAGTAGCTGCGTGAGATACTGTAACTAAGTATACTGCCTGAAACACTGGAACAACAGATAAAGGTGCCTGAGGATTATGACCTACAAATGAATGAAACTGCAATATGATAACATGGTTTTATATCCAAAACCAATACTAACATTACACAGCTGTGAGCTCTGGCATCCACACGCAACACTGGAATCATATAAGGCTTGCTAACTAGAGCCAGGCTCATTTGTGAGACATGCGATTAAAACCTTCAAGAGAGATTGTTGAGAGACAGATCTAGCTCCACAGAAATATCTTTAAATCGTAAATACAGTTGAAATGTGCAGAGAAATGCTCAAAGCAGTGTTCAGAGAAAGTACACACGATTAAATCGAGAAAGTCTAGACCACAAGACATAACAGATTAGGAAAAAAAGAGAACACTTACCAGGTTCTGTACATAGCATGCACCATAAGGGTATCATGAGAAAGGAAAAATGAAGTACAGCTAGTTCACAGGCACCTTAATAAATTATATGGAGAGTATAATCAAATCCTATTTTGAAAGTGGCAAATGAAAACAAGCATCAATACACAGTGTCTTAGGACCCAGAGAATTCTAAGAAATGGGATATCTGGAATAATGTTGAAAACTCTTCTGAAGAGGAAAACTATATTAGTAAAGCTGAATGTAGTTAAAATGCTGTTCTGTAGAAAGGAGCTGCCAATCATGCAAAGAATGCCATGTTTGCAACTGTTATATCAATGGCTAATTTAACTCCAGCTGGATGGTGAAGCTAGTTACGACGCAATCCAGGCATAGTTATAGAGAGAAAAGCTAGCCTAGAGTAACCTGACTAGGTGCTAGAGATGTACCAGAGAACTATTCCGAGGTCAGTGAGTGAAAACGTATTGTTGATAAGAAACCTGGAAAAAACAAAATACTATGATGAAGAGATCTTATGGGGCAAAGCAGAGGTGAATTGCAGTAGCATATGTTCAGCAAAAATACGGACTTCATTTCAGCACAGTGCTAAGGCAGAGTGTGAAGACCAGCTAGCTCAGTTCAACCTTCTAATACAGAATGAAGGGTGCATTTCAGGGAACTGAACACACCAAGGGTGAATCAGAACAAAAAAAAAATGCTATAAATTTAATGGAAACAGGAGCCCAAATAGTTTTTTTTTATTAGTCTCAGGTCCTACTTTTCTCTGATGGCACATCTTTTCTTATGAGACACAAGGAGCTAAAGAATGTACTGTTCTATTGAGCTGTAAACTCACGGGAGGAACAAAGCCAGTCCCTTGGGCAAGACCCAGCTGTGAAAGGAAGGATTCAGGCTTGTTTCTTCCTTTGTTCTTTTCAGAGTTTCCTCTGCTCCCCAAAAATTCCTCTGTGTATGTTTCTACCTATGTATAGATAACATATCTAGATTCTACTAAAACACACAATCAAATTACAATAAATAAAGAAGACTTTAAAATGAGACTCTTGCTTCTTTCTCCGGCTGCCCAAACTTACACCTGTTATATCAGAGTCTATTAATTTGTTCTTAACACACCGTCTAAATATTTCCATCTCTTATATCTGGAGAACAGTAAAGAGAAGGATTGCAAAACTCTTTGACATATCTCAGCAGCTGTTATTAATTCATGACTTTTAATATCTCTTTTCTAGGGGGTATCTACTTTCACGGTTGCTTAGACATCTCTCTACATATCTTTGGTAAACTTGTAGCTTTCAGAACTATACAATAATGTGGAATTAATATTTGAGGAAGAAAGGTGAAGGGCTTGAAGTTCTTATTTTGACAGATTTTATTTAAACTGGATAATATTAACTTTCCAACTTTTTCATTTTATTTCTTTTTGTACCTTCCTATTGGCATATGCCTTATTGTCCAAGTGTGATATTCACTTGCTTTATATATCTAATTTAATGTTTGAACTCAGAACCACAAAATTTTATTAAATTTCTGCTTTATAATCAGTCTCTTTCTTGTTAAGTAGACTGTTGTCTAGTCTTTTTGTCTTTGTTTTCCTGAGCTCTTTTTTTGAACTCTATTGTCAGAGAAATCTATCTAAATACATTAGTTTATTGTTGATAAACCATATGGTGCCTATATCGAAGCTCTGTAAGCAAATCAACAAGAAAGAAACAGAAGGGGTAAGAAGCTATTTCATTCCAGCATGGGTATGTATAGGAGTGCTGCAAGGTCAGTTCTGGTTCCAGCTGTAATCACTATTTTCACTGAAGAATTAGATGATGAAATAGAGGACAGGTTTATTGCCTTTGCAGATAGGAAGCTGGGAGGGAATGTAAAAGCAACAGAGTGGGATTAGAATTCAATCTATATATAGTAAAATTGTTTGAAAATAGTTGGAAAAAATTATTAAAATGCAGAATCAACATTTTAGGAGGAATAGCCAACTATAAAATGAAGGAAGAATTTCTTCCATTTGTTAGATTTTGAACTAGATAACTGAATGAAGAAAAATTAACAAAGACCCTGAAACTGTTTTTCCCCTGCTGTGAAACAGGTAAACTTCATGCTGAAATATGCAAAAAGGAAAACAGGCAACACAAGAAATGTAGGAGGAAAAAACATGTTGTTCAACATTGCAACTATGCCCACTTCTGGGTACTGCATTTGAAGAGTGATTTGTATCAACTTGCGTTAATAAAGAGGCAAAAACCAGAAATTGGGAAGCTTAGCAAACATGGCAGTTATTGAAAGACTGAAAAAATAATTTCATATTTTTCAAGAAGAATAGTTAATAATAAAAATTTTCAAGGAGGTAAAAGTGAGAACAAAAATGAATAGTTCATTCTCTGTGTCACAAACTAGTAAATAAAATGAAGCACTGAACTGATTACATATGGATGTTAGTAATACCACACCATCTACAGTCTTTAAGAAAAGTAGTATAATGTCTGTCAAGAATATTGTTGATCAGTTTGATCCCATCCTGGGCAATAAGGAAGGAAAAGAGTAGTTCTTCACAGAGCTCCTCCATATTAGAGAGAGGATTGTACGGAGCACAAAGGTGGGTTGTTTTCTTTTTTTTTCAATTGTCTCTTGTAGGCAAAAGAGATGGACTGTGGAGGTATCAGAGAAGAGAGTCATTTACTCCATAAATGAAAAGTTAGAAACAAGAGGAGGTTAGCTTATGAATACAGCTTTGAAAGTGAAGACAAAAAACTTGGACCTATCATAAAAAAAGAAGAGGAACCTTACAAAATACTGTACACAGACAACCTGGTAAACAACCTTTGTGGTCTTTCTCTGTTAATTTTTTTTTTTTTTTTAAACTAATATATCCCTTAGCTAATGTAAATTTGAAGCTTAGAATCTTGTTGAGTTGATGAAGTGTTTTACTATCACTTCTCACAACAGCTGTTTCTGTCTCTTTGGTGCTATTAGATATTCCCTCTTGTCTCTTGTCATGCAGTTTTTCACTTTTTTGTCCTGTGTTTACTGCTCCTTTTTCTGCTGGTGTTGTTGGGGAACTGATGTTTACTTTGGCTTTCTTAGCATAGTTCTACATGTTTTCATTTATCCAAATTTCATGTTTGCATGCCTAGAAGCTAGCAGTTATTCTTGCCAGCAGATGTTAGCATTTGGTACTGACAGTCGCTTTCAGATGGCGCAGCACCTGGAAAGTGCTCTATCTTACTTTAGAATGCTGTTATGGTCTGTTTGGGTTTTGTTGTTTATCTTCCAAGGAAGGAGTTGAGTATCTGGTTTTAGATGTTGTTTATTTTCTATTTTGCTTTACATACATTTGTTAATTTCATACCAGTTTTTCCTTATGTGACAAATTTAGTATTATTGACCATAATATTGATCATAATGTGGAAAAAACCCAAGGCATTAAAGTCTCTAGATGCCTGCAGGGTGGTTCTCTTATCATTCAAGTTAAAGTTAGGTGCAGACAGCTTTTTCATATGTATTCTCTATTTGAAACCTCTGAATAATCAGTTAAGTGGCTTTTACTGTATTAACTGTTTTTCTACTTTATAAAACTCAGTGCTACACTTTCCAAGGGACAGCTGCCTGACTTCACCAAATTAGCACAATCTTTCTTATTAATTTCCAACTTCAAAGAATTCCTGACCAGAAATATTTAAGAGTTCTAAGAGCATTGACAGACACACACATATTGACAGACACATCTACCTTTAGATATTGTTTAATTGCTTAATGAATGAGACACCTAATTCACAGTTTTTTTGACTAGAAATTAAGATCTCGGAATCTTGGCTTTGCAATAGACTTCAGTTATTTTACATATGCTATTTACTAGACTCTTTATCTTCCTATGTTTCTTTAAATTTACTATAAGAAATGAAGGAAGGTTTTTCATTTCTGTTTTTCACCTGGTTTTTCTTCTTTGATCCCTAGTCTTTGATCCAGATTGATTAACACAAACAGTAGTTACATTTGTTCCATGGAAAGTGATGGAAAAAATAAATACTGTATATTAAATGAAATACAAAAAAGGAAGTTTTAAAATTACTTTCCTAATTACTCTATTAAAGCTAAATATTAAGTACTTCATGAATGAGCTTGAAATGGATGTCTGTTTTTTATCTCAGATAAAAACAGTGACTAGTGACTTGGAAACACACTAGATAGAAAACGTATTTTCTCTGTATTACTTATTTTTGAAGTATTACAAAGCACAGAATACTTTTCTCTGTATACAAATTAAAGAAAATATTAGTGAGAACACAGAAGAGACAAGAGAATCATCCTTTCTGTTTTCTCTCAGATTCTGAATATCCAGTCTCAAAAATTTTCCTTTTTCTTTCTTTGCCCTTAGCTTTGTAATATTTGCAGTGAAACTTCTGTGGTCAAGAATTCAGGCTGTGGTTATACTTGGGTTTCATCTTATTCTTGATGATTTATACTTCATAGTTGATGCTGTATATTACATTGGGGAATTTAGTTGAGTAGCCCACCATTACAAAAATATAATATTTTGTCTACTCAGCTTGTTTTCCTGCTTCATTATACTCAGTTTGGGGTGGTATCTCAGAACTTCCTTGTTGGTTCTTATTTCCATCAAGTACGTCTTCTCCTTAAATGTAGAAGAAGACACAATCTGTCCTTGAAGTATGAAGGCATCATCTAAATCTCTTAACTTCTATGAAATAAATTCAATAGTTTTTGTCTTGCTATTGCATAAAAATAGATTAAGGTCATGGCTTAAGAATTTATAGGAGTAAGTGTATATAAAACAAGTGTGGAAAAAAACATGCAGAAAATTAGTGTCTTATACAATCTTAAGAGGTTGGTGCTGGCTAATAGATTGACCGTATGAAGCTATCTTTTCTTGAAAGTACAACAAAGGCATATGTGTATTGGTTAATCTGGGACATTAAGAAAGGTTTGGTGAATAAATTAAGTAATGTAATCTCAGTACATATTAATTTGTCTTTTACCAACAAAAAGGAATTATGCAAAATATGTTTGGTGCAGAAAGGATAGTTGTATTTGGTAAGGAAGTATTTCAACTTTGTCTAAGGAACCTGGAAAGAAATGCAGCTCTCTTTCAAGCAAATGAACTCTTGAGCATGTTGCTCCTGATTATAAATGACAAAAATGTGTTGGAATATATTTATCTTATCTATATAAATCAGATCTATGCTCTATGGGCCAGATATTTCAGTTGTGGAAACCTTTGCCAGGCACACACATGACCCTACCCTAATCACTATTCAATGGCTGTTTTTATATTTTACATTTCAAAAACAAGCAAGGCAAAAATACAGTTGCCTGACAGATGTGGAACATATCTATGAGGCATCAGTCAGAACAATAGCAACCTCTGTCCATTAGGCAACTCCTCAGATTTTCATGTTGTATTTTAGTTTCCAGTAGCTTTTGTTATTTTATCATAACAGCTAGTTTTGCTTGGTTTTAGTTTTTAACGACTCTGACCACAGAGTTTCCAGGAAATAAATTGTTAGAATGTACTCAAGTTCTAGTGGCTTGTCAGCCCATTAAATCCCCCCCTTATTTTTTCCCCTTAAACAACAAGTATTGAGAACACATCTCTGTGTATTTAAGGGGATGTTATATAGTTATATTTTCTATAATTTCTTATTACTATGATGTTACGAACATTAAGCCAGAAACACAGTTAAGACATGTTTGTCATATTTATAACTGTATAGTTTTGCAGGCTTTTTTTCAGAGAGAAAACTAATGACTAACATGCTGAATAAATCCAGAGGGAAAAATGTGCCATGACAAGACACCATTGAATGAAATTTATTTAAACCAGAAGAAACTAAGTAATACAAATTACCAAGTCTACAATACTACATTGACTGCATTAGGAATGGAGAGATTAATGGGAAATGCAAACATTTATACATGTGGTAAATATATCCCTACTTAAGTAATGGCACAAACCATTCTCTGCTATTGAACCAGTAATTATACACATTTTATCTCTGCTCTGACCTGTTACATTACTTCTCTCAAAATCTTTTCAACGTAACACCATCTAGGCCACTGACTACTTGGATACATGGAAACGGAAAAACATTATCTCTGTGGTTTTAGTAAGTCTGAATCCTCTATTGCCCACTGAGATAACAACACCTCTCCCCTCTGTCATATTTTTTAAAACAGTGGAAGTTTTCAGGAAACACAAATGACTAACAGTCCAATATGTCCACGTGGAAAATATACTGCATAATGAATTGCCCTATTCTACTTACGTCAGTTACAGAATAAAACATATCGATAGAGAGCAGAAAATCTCAAACTAAATCACTAGTAGACCAAATTGGCTTTTTTCCTAATAAAAATAATTCCACTGAAAGTTATTTTGTAGATGGAACATATAATTGTGAATTTGACCTGAATTAATAATCTCTTTATTTTCAAATAAATATTTAAACAATTCAAAAATCTTAAAAATTCTGTCATTTCAAAAGTTTTTAAATAAAATGTTAATAAATAAAAAGTGGGTTCATTTCAAAATCGATATGATGTTTACTTCTAAATAATTTGATTTCCCCTCAGATATTTAAATTTTGTTTATACATTTCAGAAATTTAGATTATGGGTGATTACTTCAGGCTGAGCCTTCCAATAATTTACACTAGCTATTAACATAGAGTAATTAGCGGTGCACTTAAACATAATTTAAGAAATCATTGTGTATGTA
>VZRU01020961.1:227935-308494 GCA_013398155.1 Pedionomus torquatus | reverse complement strand
AAAAAAAAAAAAAAAAAAAAAATTAGAGTAAATTCAGGAAAGAAGTTAGACATTTTGTGGTGTCTGGTCCATCAGGGAATGCTGAAAGTCTTAAAAAAGAGCTGGCTGTCACGTGGACTCTATGATTCATTTTGTTCTTGTGTGGATAAGGGTAAAAATATGCTGAATGAATAACAAAAACTCCCACAATATATCCTTCACTGCTTATTGCATTTAATATTTGAAGGAAGTTCTCCAGAAGATTTGTAGATATCTTTCACTCATTGCCTGCTCCTTCTTTTAGCTGCCAAAAAATCAGAAGAGGTTGCTCCTTTTGGCCATCTTTTGGTTACTGTTGTTTTCCTTAAATACTGCAGTGTCTACAAAGCATAAAGTCTAATGCTTTACAGTAGTAAATGTGTACAGATCCTTAAATTGTTGACAGTTCTGTGCACAATTATAAAATCTTATATTGGGCACTGTGATAATCTGATGTACACTATTTCAGAAGAGACATTCTGTTTCCAGCATCTGATTTCCCCACTTTTTCCCCACTTTCTCCTTCCTTTCCTTACCCTTCAAAGATCTAGTATCCAGTACTTCAGTGGTAGGAGTTCTTCTTTCGAAAGATTTTGAATTCATAGCAGTATTTGTCTATTAAATTACTCATTCTCTTTTGATCTTTTCTTGTAGCTTTTGCTATTAATAGTAATGTCTGCCAATAGCCTGCCAAATGGACAAGAATAATAGAAAATTCACAATGACAAAAGTCTCAAAATTGATGAACAAAGGAAGGAAAAGTTTTGGATTATTTTCTTTCTGGCCAAGAAACATTTTGCTACAGTTTAACAAGCTTTTGGCAATATCTGTCACCAAGGCATTACAAACTGATACATATGTACAGAGTATTTTAATATTTTCTCTTTCTTGCAGCTTCAGAGAAACCCTCTCATTAGTTGTAACTGATAACTATAAATTGGTTTTCTTGAAGGAGATGGGATTAAATATATTTATAAAATAAATAAATTTAAATGTGATTTTGTCCTACAGGATGCCTGAGAAAATCACATTAGTGAATAGGCATGCAGTGCAGCGTACATTATGGGTAAAATCCTTAGATGACATCTGGCTTTAAATGAGGCTTCTAGATACCTTGTCTCTAAAGAACTTTTTAACCAACATTATGGTGTACATCAAGGGACAAGTAATTGATCTTTAAAAGCAGGGTGGGCGCACCAGCTATCTCCAGAGGTCCTTTCCAATCTCAAATATTCTGTGATTCTGTGAAAATACAAGACCACATATCCAAATTTTGGTTTTGCTCAAAAATGAGCACAGATGCAAGATCCCAGTAGCCTCTTTAGTCACTTCATTCAAATAAAGCCACAAATTACTGTGTCTTTTTTAAGGTCAATGGGAAAGTTTACCTTAATTCAACAGAGTGTGAGTAATTTGCTTTTTAAGGAAAATGTCCACAAACTTTAATCCTTAAACTTGAATAAAATGTCTACATAATTGTACTGAGACAAAAGGGAACTAAAATATCTTAAACCTCCCTAGTGACACTGGATTTTCAGGGGCAATGCTTAGTTTTCTTTGGAAACGTCCTGTCCAAGAAACTATATTACCTTTCTGCTTAGTTCTTGTATTTCTATCATAATAACCCTTTAGATGATACAAATCTAGGCTGTGCTTGATTTTTTTTTTCTCTTTTTATATTACATTACGATACATTACATTACATAATATGATATAAATATAGCACAATTTTTTCTCTGGAATCCTAAAGGTTAAGGCTGTAAGGTGGAAGCCAAAGATCAGCATAAACTCCTGGCTATAGTGAAGTCCATGGGACAGACTGATGGCCCTGGCATGAAGAATTCTAATTTTACATCATTAATATTTATTATCCTAAGGGAGAAAACAATAAGGTGGGTGAGGCTTTTCCTGACTTCAGTAGCACAGCAGCTGCTTTGGGATTCACGAAACAATGCAAAACAGGAAATGTGCATGGCAGATTTCTGACGTGGACCATCGTTGGGCCAAAGTTCAGCAGCCTGTTCAGCTGCCTGAGTAGTTTAACAGATTCCCTTCTGCCTTCCTGTTCATTCTGTTTTCCTGAGGTGTTGGGTCTTCCTCATTGCTGTCCTTTTTTTTTTTTTTTTTTTTTTTTTTTTTTTAACAGACATCTTCACTTTCAATTTCAATAAACTGAACAGTAGAGGTTAGTGTTGTTGTGAATCACTTCTGCAGACCTCACAGACTTTCAGGGTAGGCTCCAATGGACCTCTGAAATGTAGCTGCAGTGAAAAACTTTGAACTCAATAACACCTTCTTGCCTATCCCTCATGGATATTCTCTATTTCATTTTTCTTTTATTACTGACATCTGCTTGGAAATGAGATCTTTTGCAGACATCATTTGCTTCCTTACCCAAAACTACAGTTTTTCTGTTGGCAACATTCTGAAATGTTGCCTAGTAAAAACAATGCTTAAGGCTGGTTTCATCCCCGGGTAGCAGAAAGGGAGGACTAACAGTCAGGAAAGAAATTATGTTTCCTTACAAGCAACTTTTTTGCCTGAGTCATTTTTCACCCTGCTTTAAGCCAGAAGGACTTGGGTAGAGATGTACCCCAAAGATCTCCTTCCTGGTTTTAGGTTTACAGGTAAACTTTGCTGCTACCAAACCATCATACGCAGAAATTTCAATATCAATTCTGTTTTTCAGGCATGGAGATCTTCAGAAATTAACATGATTTTTTCTGCAGAATGTATATTTCAGTATTTAATTCTCAAAGTGATGAGCATAAACATTCAGAGGTTTTGCTTGGTCTTTTATTTTATTATATCATTCTCTAACAATGTCAGGTTGTTTTTTTTCAATAAATCAGAGTCTATATGGCCTCTTTTATTTATGAGTGCAGCTACCCTGGTGCTAATTACAGATAATATTTGTTCATTGTAGCTGCACACAGAGATTAACCCCCCAGCAGTATAGCAGCAGTGGAATGGAAAGGAATGTCTTATAATTGGTTGGACGAGTCATATTCATTAATTTTCTCATCCAGTATTTTTTATTCCCATTACATTGCTTTTTGTTTTCCTTTCAGCTCATCTATTTGTGTTGTTATAATGGATGGATTAGATATGTATTTCAGCTTCAATGCTATTAATTCTCTAAAGTTAGTGATGAGCTCTCCTTTATGTTTCTTCACACTGATATATCCAAGCACACATTTTTACTTGACCAACTATCATTGCATTTTTATATATCATATTCTGCTACGTAATATATAACTGAAGTTCAGTGACAGCACAAAAAATTAATCTATTCTACAAGCACATAAGTTCAACCCTTTGCCCTGTTCTCTCACTGCTTGTATGCCTGTGTAGCCGTAATGCACTTGTGCATGTTATGTGAGACCTGAGTGTACATCCAAGCACCATGGTTTCCTTTGGAAGGAAACTGAGATGTTAAGGTGTGGATGGATCATGATTTAACTCTTAAGGCAAATCTACCTCCAAGTTGTTCTTGCTTTGAGAAAGGGATTGGACCATAGGTACATCAAGAAG
The DNA here is from genome assembly GCA_013398155.1 of Pedionomus torquatus. Taxonomy (NCBI): domain Eukaryota; kingdom Metazoa; phylum Chordata; class Aves; order Charadriiformes; family Pedionomidae; genus Pedionomus; species Pedionomus torquatus. The sequence continues at coordinate 304,942 of VZRU01020961.1, read as the reverse complement.
TCCCTTATTATCTAAACCACTCTGAGTCTATGCGATGTACTCCAAAGAGATCCACCATGATGGACAACTGGGTGACCAGCCAGCTGAGTGGTGTTTGTATGAAAAACACGTTTGTGTTGAGTCACAATCACTGTGTGCACCTACAAAAAGTACACCTACACAAAGTGCACCCAGGAGACGCACCTTGCTACAAGAGGAACATTTTGGAAGGTTTTCTGTTACTATGAACAGAGTGAAGGGCATTAAAGAGACATCTACTATGACCTTTTTATAAAGCAAAAAACAAAATAAATAAAAAGCAAAAAACTTTCTCTAAAATGCTCAAATTATTATTAGTTCCCAACTGCACTAGTGCTGAAAAATCTTAGGGGAAGATAAGCCTTATATAACCTTAAATTGCTAGAAAAATGGCCACTGATGCTGCAAGCCTAAACTAGGTGTAAAACTTGAAGAAAAATACCAGTTCTTCTTTCTTCCACCTTCCTCGGGCATAATATGTATCTAAGTCCAACATATAACATATTTGTACACTATAAGGTATGCTGAAATGTCCAGAATGAAGCAGAGGATCAGTAGCCATTACCTTGGCCCATTTTGCTAAGTTAATCAAGATAGGCATGGACTATAAATATATAAACATGGTCATTTAGTGTTATTATGAATGCAGTTTTTACAGTTTCTACATAATGTAGATATGAATTCACATAGCAATTATTATATTCAATATTATGTGAATTCAAATAAATACATAAAAGAGACAGCATTCCATGGTTTATATGATGCTTTTTCAAGTTTAACTTGCAGTCTTTTGCTTAGATTATAAAACCTTGCTAAATGATTTAAAACAGTCCTATGAAGTTTTCTTGAACCACAAATAAGTGGTTCCTTCACCCTTCTTTCTATCTTTTTCTATTTAAAAGAACTCATATTTATGAATCATACCCTTGACAATTACAGTTGCAAACCACTGACACTTAAGAAATATTGTAGTACAGAAATAATGAATGAAATTGTGATGAAATTTCTTTTGAAAATCAATTATATACACAAAGCCTTGAAAAGTGCAGATGCCCCTTTATTACACTGATGCTTCCATTGATATGAGTCAAACATTTCCTTGATTTAAAGAAAAAATATGCCTATTAGTGACATTTGTAAAATAAACAGCTCCTTGATCTCTGCCCTCATATATGATTCATCCTCTTCGGCTTTAATTTTGTTACGCTTACTGAACAAGTGGTACTTAATGAAACAATTTGCTGTGCTGATACAGGATGTCAAAACGAAAGCACACACTGCTTCAGCTTGACACAAATTGTGGCACATAGCTGCAAAGGCATGTATGTTCTTTACAAAGCCAACCAAACAAAAAAGGAATGCCCAGTATCGATGCTATGTAAATGCTTCAAAGATCTACTTATTTATATGCCAATGCAGCTTTACACACACACACACGCACAAATAGGTAGTTAGGGAGACTTGCCCTCAGCTTCAGGGATGGGGAAACTAAGAAAAGAAGTAATGTAGTGCCTTCAACACATCAAGTTACTAAAAAAAATGGAACAAAATTTGAAATTTCTCATGCAGATGCCTCCATCTTATTTATTATTATTGGTTTTAGCCCAGTTTCCTATAGGACCTGCTGCTTTATCACAGATGTGACTGAAAGCCCTCAAGTTCATCTGATCTCTGAAGATTCAGATGAGATGTCACATGGCTCCTATCTAAACTTGATGAATTTAGAATTCATCTTCACCATAACTAGGCAGGCAAAAAAAAAATAGGCTGTATATCTGTAAAAAACTCTGGATAAAATCTGCAGTCATCATCAATTTAGCATAAAAAAAAAACAAAAAAACAAAACAAAAAAAAAAAAAAACCAAAAAAAAAAAAAAAAAAAACAAAAAAAAAACCCCAACCCCCAAAAATATAAGCAAAAAAGTCAGTCTTGAAACACTTGGATTTTGAATCTGATTAAACCTACAATAAACCTGTGAGGGTGTCACAATCACATTGGCATCACCAGAAGGAAAGGAATAGGAATGAGGTTGAGGAGGAGAAAAGAAGGGATGAGAAACCCTTTTTAGCCTGGACTGGCAGCCTGTGAGGTCTGCAGAAATGTTTCCAGACAACTAATCCATTCAACCTTGATTAACCCTGGCATATACCAAAAAATTATGAAAGATTACTCTCTCGGTGGAAAGCTCTGTACACCGAGAAAGTCCTGGCATACTGCTGGGTTATATAGCATGTACCCTTCTGTGCAGAACTACACCATATGTCTTACTCCTGGGATGTAGATAGAAGTAGCCCATGCACTGTTTTATATTCTCTATCAGTTGAATAACTGCATGGAAAGAAGAGAATTTGCCTTTCAATATTTTAAGGAATTTGCCAAATTCCTAAAACCTCAAGTTCCTGAGATTACTTTGAGTTAGCCAACAGAAAGCCAAGAGGAACCCTTGCTAAATACCCACTCATTACACCTGCTGGATCTCAGAGAGTTAGTGATGATATTCCAGGGACATCCACTTTATGATTATTCATTCATTTAGCCAAAATTGATAGTTAGTTAAAACCATTATTTTTAAAGGATTTCCTCAAAAGAACTTATTTGGCTAAATTCCTGAAAACATGAACACAGATGACATGAATCAATGTCACTATTACTGTGACCCCAACAGATAGGATTAGTCAATGATACTTAATTTCCTTCTTATCATATATAGTAATCTCTCTGGAGGCATGCTTGTTGCATATTCAGTAATCTTACATAATATTTTTTGAATATAATTTGGGGGTTACATTGTTTGTATATTTTAAGAGAAGTTGAGACTTGTACTCTCTGATCCACAGTTTTTTCTGATTAATAGCCCTGGTTTCCATGCCAACTCATGTGCTACTTTTAAGCGTATTTTCTGCTTGATCTTTTTCATCAAATCAAAATGTTCTAAGCATTCTGTCTTCAAGTTTCTCCCGAAGTCACAGTGAATTTTGTCCACACAAGAGCTGAAGATCAGAATGATTGTTTGAGAACAGTGAAATTGCATGATTACATACGTAGTTACTTAAAAATTCTTAAAATTTACTGATTGTTACTCTGGAAGTTTATTTATTGTCTGTTGTATATTTCCTGGTTTTTACTTTGCAGTAAAAGATTTAGTAGATTAACAACAGATAGTCTTGCTATAATGAATTATAATTAGCCATTGGGTTTGCAGTCATGGTATTTTTAGAAAGCTAATGTGGAATAATAACCTTGATTGCAAGTTTTAGGCCACATTTTAGAAAGAAACCCTCCAGAAAAATAATCTTCAGACTATTTCAAGATGGGATGGAAAACATACAGAACACATGGTTAGGGAACAGCACTTCTAGTCCACTTACCTTGTTATCTCTTTTGTTGTTTTGGTTTGGTTTTGGGTTTGGTGGTGGTTTGTTTTTTTTTGTTTTATTTGATTTGTGGGCTTTTTTTCCAAACACCAGAGAATTCCTTATCTCAGGCAGTAAAAGAGCCCTGCATCCCAGGAACTTGTCAGCTAATTCACCGTGATATATATTTGCTACTTGAAAACTAGAAAGAAAGAGCATGATATAATCATTTCAAAAAACAGTATGTCTGTAAATAACAAATTACTGTCCTTTTGTATCTACTACAAGAAGTACATTTTGGCTTTAAGACTGGGAGACCAAGACCAGGGAGCAGTTGATAACACATGAATGAAAGGATGCTGTTGAGGGGAAACTACACCAGTTTAAGAAGTGAGATAAGAGGAATCTCACGAAATTCAACAAGGACAATCCTGCCCATGGGAAAGAAGAACAATGACACTGCCTGAGGCTTGACTGGCTGAAGAAGTAGCTTAACTGAAAAATATGAGTAGACAGGGAACTGAAAGTGAACCAGCGGTGTGCCCTGACAGTAAAGGTGGCCAACAACATCCTTGGCCAGCAGCACAGCCAGCCAACTGAGAAAAGGGGTTATCCTCACCTACTCGGCACTTGTTAGACCATGCTGAGAATACTGTGTACATTTTTGGGTCCACCAGAAAATAATTTATAAACTTCAGGAAATGCAGCACAGGCCACCACAATGACTTGCCTTGTGAGGTTAAGGGTCCAGGACTCAGCCTGGAGGAGAAGCTGGTGGAACCTAAAACCAGACCCACAGTATCTACAAGGAGTGTATCAAGAAGATGAAGACACACAACAGTGTGAGGCAGGAAGACACAACACAGCATAAATTAAAACAGGAGAGCTTGTGCCTGGATAGAAATGTAAGGATATAGGGAATATAAGGAAATTCATTTTGGGACTAGAAACAGAGGAAGTAATACATTAAATGTTCAGACACAGATCCTAAGGAACAGTAGATAACAGAAACATGCATGATCACTACAATCTGTCCTTTCTTCTCATTAATCTTTGTTCCTAAGTACTTTCCTGGGTGAGGATTCTGCATATGTGTGTGTTGGTCTTACAGCTAGCCATACATACGCTCTGTGTAGTTTTCTGTGTTCATGTCTCTGTAGTTGTGTGTGCATTTTGGAAATGTGCTCAGCCTTGGTACTGGACAGACCTACAAGTGGGAACAACAACAAACAGACTGAGGAGAAGAAACCCCCTGAGTCTTAATATCCAATGGATATGTTTCCTTTAACAGTAAAGAAAAATATGTTTCACCATAAGGACTGTCAGGCTTTGGAGTGGGTTGCCCAAGGAGATTGTCTGATCTCCCTTCTCAGAAGCTTTCAAGACCCTGAGACCCAACTAGACAAAGTCCTGACAACTTGGTCTGGCCTTATAGGTGATTCAGCTCTGAGCAGATTGGGCTAAAGATGTTCTGAATGCTTTTCTGAACTGAATTGTTCAATGATTTAGGTGTAATGATCTTATAATTATTATTCGGAAGTGAAGTCCTGGAGGAATTAAAGTCATATCAGATCAGTTTGACATGTAGGGTTAAAGCACCATTGTCCTGAAGTATCATCTGAACAAAAAGATTTATATGGGCTGAAGGATATGCTGACTAGTTCAGATAATGTCATTTCATTACCTGTCCTCTTATATTTTCAAATGCTATCAAAATATTTTTGACAAACTTACTTCCTTCTGTTAATCTGAGCAATCCCCAGTACAAAATTGTGGAAGAGAAAAAGGGAAAGGCTTTACACTTTTATACATAAGATTAAAAAAACTTCATTCACTTTTATTCATACTTTAATTAAATGGATTTGTTTCATGGTTATTACATTGTCTGAGCTGATGGGAGTACACACAAGTTTACAAGATATATCTCAGCCTGACTGCTGCCAAGCATTAGGCATATTAACACCATGAACAGAGAACAACACTGGTATGAATCGGAGCTGGACATCCATTTCATTTTACATGTAAAGAAGTTGAGAGACATAAAAGGCTAGAAGTCAAGCCATCTACAATGAAGCAGTGAAGAAGGAAACATATACTGTTAAGACTGAGGATTGAAAAGTGAGAGGATCTACCAACTTGGGCACCCTGCTTTAAAGAGTTAGGGATATGGTATTTTCTTTGCATTGTATTTTCCTCCTAGAGCCCAAAATAGTCTAACTCTGCAATAAATATGAGAAAGTCTAACTCCCAGTTAAAGTACAGAAAGCATCCTCATGCATTTTCTGAATAAAACTGTCTGAGATCAATTTCAGAGCAGTAGCTCACTCCAGCTCAGCTTATAGCAACATTTTAGCAACCACACCTGACTCATTCTGTTGCCTAAAATACAGAGGGCTAAGTCTGCTAGGAGTATTTGTACATATCCTACATAAAATCACAAGGTCAGGCTTCAAGTACCAGTCCTTGTGGTACTGATTGAAAAATTCGGTGTTCTTCATGTTGTCCTTTAAAGTGTCCATGACAAGTAAACATGAATTTGACTTGAGCTGGATAATTTGGGTTAAATAACTACCGTTCCAACTGTCAAATGTACAATCCTGTTCTCCTGTGATAAATTTGTATTCCTACTGTAGCAATAGCAAACTCCATTTGCTTGAATGAATTCAGAAATGAAAGCTTTTGGGACCTATCCTGTAAATGTACTGAGTTAAACCAATAGAACACTCTCATTTCTTAATAACAAACTATACGATGCTGATCATTCTAGAATGATTGTTAAAGATTAAATCATCAGACAGACTCATAACAGAATACCTTTCCCAGGTAAAGATGTCTTTGTAGCAATGTCTTTAGTTCTTAATCCAGAAACAAAAAATAAAATTAAATCTTCCTCAATTATGAGACTAGAGATTTGCAATGACAATGGCTTCCTTTCACTATAAGAGTCCAGGCACCCAGCTGGAGTAATTTGGCACGGCTCTGGTAAAGTCAGTGGAGCAACACAAAATTGCTTTAGCTGGGGATATGGTCCCTGAGAACAATAGGGAAAAACCCAGCTGTATCAGAGACAGACTTTTGAATACAGTTAAGAATAAAATCCTTCACACAAGCACAAAAAATAGCCACCCACTAGAAAAAACACATTTTCAAGACTGAATTGATTTGTGAATACCATGTGTTACCAATCATAATAATTACATATGTTAGGTAAACTTAATGAGAAAACTCAGGCAATTTTTTTTATTCATTTGACAAAATACACACTGTCTCCTTCCAAAAAGCACTTTAGTGTCTCTTGTGATTATTTGCAATTATATTCTTTACAGTCTTTTTCATTTCCAAGGTTTTCTGTTGTTTTTGTCCAGGTGGAAAAAGGGGGCATTTTTTTACAGCAGAGAAAGTAAAAGCAAAAAAACTATGAAATAAACATAATAAAATATTATTTTTTTTAATGCAACTCCTGATCCTGACAGAGACTTCAAAAACTTCCATAAATTATCCAATCTATGATAATAACATGCTTTGAGATAATTAGATTGGAAAAGTTGTTTAAGTGTAAATTATCATTAGTGTTCCTGTACATTAAAAGATATGTTCATATCTGTTACATTGTAGCGATAGCAGTATCAAAGATTACTTTCCTTTCTACTAAAACTTTATATTGCAGCTGTGACCCAAGAGGCTTAACGCAGCATATTTAGTAATCATCATCACGATAATAAATTCTAATTTATAGATGCCCTGGCCTAGGACTCTTGGCATCTCAGAAGAAATAAGAGAGCATGAAGTTTAAATAAAGAACTCAAGCATTTGTAAAAAAAACCAAACAAACCCACAAAGCAACAAAACAAAAAATAAACAAATCCCACCCAGTCACAAACCATATCTATAAAATATTAATGTACCAAATAAATTAAATTTAAATGCATAGAAAAAAAGTTTTGGTAAGTGTATTCAGGACCTAAAAGTACACAGAATTGACCAAGATGCAATCAGATTTCATCCAGACTTCTCCTTTTATTATGTTTTATTTACATTTATTTTCTTGTTCACTTTAACAATTCATTTTTATATTGTAATGGAAGTCTGAGGAAGGAACTCAATAAATAACAGTTAAAGAGTTTTGCATCTTGGGCTCTGGCTGGAACCAAAAGTCTATATAATTTTCCAATATCATTTCAAATACCCAATGGCTGAAAGATGACCGAAGTAAAGCATGAACAACCATAAGCAGAGAAGTCCTCCATGTTCCTTGGTACTGCAGCTAGATTTAATAGAAGTGCATTATTCCACTCATGGCACATTCGAAGGACAGGAAGAATGAACACACCATGAAGCAACACTGCCACTGCACACAGTGTTATGAGCAGCATAGGTACTGTAGTGGAAGAGCTATGACTCAGCTTAGCCATTTGTCTCTTTAAAAAGCATGACTGTCCATAAAAGTAAGTCATCAGTGATAACTCACTTCCTAACTCACTCTTTAAACTTAAGCCATGACTCCATTTGTGTCAGATGACTGCGTATGAATATTTGTGAAGAGCAAAATTTGAAGTAATTTCATGTTCAGCAATAGAAACCAATACATGGCTTTCACATGCCTCACTATTTGTTATTGTATATATATTTTGTTGCTATTTTAGCTAATTTTCCATAGCTTGCATTAGGCAACACACAATGAGCATGTGGAAGAGAATAGTTTAAGCTGTTTGAGGCCCAAGGCTGGAGATCATATGGTGTAGGTTAGCTGAGAGAGGAAAATGCAGCCATAATACATTCATGTAATGGCAAATACCGAAGGGAAGAAATTAAGATTTTAGGCATAAAATGATAAGGTAGTAATGTGTAGTAGAAGTAGACAAAATCCATTCCCGTATGTTTAATCTCACTATACTTCTAGGTCAGTGTTCACCTGTACCAGTGTACAACTTTTGAGTGTGAATCTTGATTCAATTCAGTTTGTAGTGAAGTTTAGACAAATGTGTTGATGAAAAGAGAAAGCATTTATAAGCAACATGCATATTTTGATAGCAGCAGTCTGCCCTGCAGAATTTGCAAAATACACTACTTTATTTTTTTCTGAGGGGAAAAAAGAAATAGTGCAAATTACTGAAGATCGCAGAAAGAATCATTCTTCCTCTCCTTTTATATGTGTCTTCGCTTTTCCATGCTGAACTTTTCATAGCCAAAGTTGCATCCCTTTGGGGATGAAGGTGAAGAGCAACAGTACCTGCAACTGTGAGGTTTTTGACTGTTAATATAATAATGGTAATATGTAAAACTGATTTACTTAGTTACAGCTGGAGCAGAATGTATACTTACATTTCTTTTAAATTGTTTTGTTTTATTGTTATTTGCTTATTTATTTCCAGATAGATAGGGAAATGTTTCTGAAGCAAGATCATCAATACAGAAGTATACCATAACCATGGAAAGTAATTTGAGGTGAAGACTGTTAAAAATCCCAGGACATTTGTCACTGACCCCACAAGGAAGCGTCTCTGTGATTGCACCACTGCATGGGGAACATCTGTGCTTGGAGTTTTGCCACATAGATGTAACGTCACTTGCACCATTTTTCTTCACTGACATTATGTTCTTTGATGTTAAAAACAAAACTAAAATCTAGTTTCTCCTGTCTATGCCTGTTGAAATCACAAAGGACTCAAAATACAAGTAAAAGCTAAAAAATGCTCAAGGCTTCAAGTGAAATGAAGAAAATTTATGAAATAATGACTTTTTTTTTTCCTCAAGATAATGTCATAAACTGGATTACGGCATGAATAATGGATCATTTAAGTGTGTGTTTTGTTGCTGTTGTTTTCCTTATTTTTTGTTTTATCTTTTCAAGATGGCATTTAAATTCTCACCTACCTATTTTGTAAGAAAGCTTTGTTTCTATAGTCAGCTATTCTGACTGCGGTTGCACCACTTCATGCTAAGCTCATTCATATCAAATCAGTTAACATGCTTTACATTTACGATTACCCCAAATTTTTCTATTCAAGACAAATGGTACATTGCATGCTTCACATACCACTGACAGAATCATAACTAGGAAAGCATAACAGGAAGACTCACAAATCATCAGAGGGAACTACAGACTAAAGGGTAGATCCTGCTTGTAGGATATTACTGTCCAGAGACAGTAAGGGTGATTAGCCATTTCCTTGCTTCTTTTTTTGCCTAGACATATATGTTTAGCATTCACGGGACAAGATTAAGATGTGGGGCAAAAATGCATGGGATGCAAAAGAATCTGTTCAGCTCTGATGTTGTCCTCCTCATCAAAGCACAAAGGGCTGNGTTGGCTTTTGCAATATTAAAAAAACAAACAAACAAACAAACAAAAAAAATAAAACAAAAAAAAAAAAAAAGGAGAAAGTTTATGCACTAATTAAGTATCCATTGGCAAATCCATTAAGCAAAATAAGATGATGACTCTTGGAATATCAATTAATTAAATCAATTAAATTTGTTTAAAACAGAATAAAATCAGGCAACAGTCCCCACTGTTGAAAAGGATGGGCTTGATCTTCACTTCTTTTTTGTCCACCTTAAGAAAAAAAATAATTTCTCTACACCATGTAAATCTCTTATGAAAAATTTCTCTAACAGACAAATGAAAACTTGCATCAAAATCAAAGAATCTGTTTATGAAAACAAAACTGAATTTACAGCACTAAATGTTTACCAAACTCCCACCTTGTTGTACAAGCTGTTAAAATTAAAGGTGAAGTAAAGAGAGGCATCTGGTATCTTTCCCTGAATTGACAATGCTCAGACCATCCCACTTTAAGATACTCCATCATTAAATTGTTTGGTGAAAATATAGAGACAGTAGTCCTAGAAAAAGGATGGATAGCTGTCTTTGCAGTACTATTAATTGCATCCCTTCTCCCATAAATTTTCACATTGAAAGTGGGCAGGGAGGATATGAAATAGAAGGAAATACTTTCGATTTCCCTGGAGACATTTTCTTCAATAAGTTTTTAGTAGGTAATGCTTTATTGCTTTATTGGAATTACTGAATTCTGAAATGTGTTCTGTGTTTCACCTCTTAACAATTTTAACTTCCAAATAATGAGTGTGCAGACTAACTCTTCTGATCTTTAGTTTCTCATGAAGTCAGTGATCCCTGAAGCTACTGACAGTTCAATGTCTTTTGAGCTGCAGATCTAACTCTGAGAGCAGCAATATCTTCAAGAATTCAAGGAGAAAAAAATATTTTAGTAGGATGTTTAAATAACTGTTAATAATCATAAGACATCTTCAAGTTCATTACAGTCTCGCAACAACACTCTTTGACCTCCTTCAGCATGCTGATTATGGTTCTTTCTTACGTCTGGGGAAGTCTCCTGTGATCATTCATTTCCCAACGTAAAGATTTTCTGAAAATGCCATCAAACAATTAGGGAAAACAAATGCATCTAGCTGGCCAGAGCCTGCCAGGATTGTGAGGGTGGTGGTAGGAAATTAAGCAACGGGCGCTCCTGCCAGACAGGACATGCTGTGAACATGTGGCTACTTTGGATTGCTAACAATGGGGAGAAACAAATGTGAAAGTGTGAGCTTTTATAGCAATTCATATATTATATATTTATTTTACTGGAAAATGAAACCTTATAAAAGAAGTGAAAAAAGAAAATAGAACTAGCTGGCATGGAACTACAACAGCATTAGAGGAGAAGGAAAATAAATAAGAGGCTGAAGTCTTTCAGTTACAAATGAAAAGAGGAAAAACACTGAAATTTGCCAACTGAACCTGCTGGTAATAATTAGATTGAGGTTGCTGAGAAAATGAAACACTATTTTTTTACTTCAAATTTTAATTCATAAAACAGGTACTAATCTTGTTCATTAGACCTGCCGGCTGCAGCCACGTGTCTGGCTGCTGGTTAGGAGTGCTGTGCTGTCTACATTACGTCTGGGGACTTTTAAAAGTGTCTTCTGGTATGTGTTCTTAACAGAGGTGGAACTTGATCTCAAATCACTGGCCAAGGCCTCTGACTTTGAAAAACTACGGATATGGTTCCTGCTCCAAATATTGTAATGAGGCTCACTCCTTTGGATTGGTTTTGTTTGTTTATTTGGTTGGTTTTAGCTGTTTTTTAATTGCACAAGAGCTTTAAGAACCAATTATTACAACAGCACAGAGTCCCACAGAGTAGAACTCTGCCAGACCAATGGTGCAACTCATCCACAGGTTTTATTTATGGGTTTTATTTGTATCTCCTGATACAAATCAGGAGAGTTCAGGAGATCAGACTACCCATATGGCAGATTAAAAACCACTGAAATATGTTCTATCCCCTCTTTCAGATGGAGTCTGGAGTTTCTAGTTGTCAAATTTGCTACCACATATTACTGGCAAGGCAGTGGAAGGTAGGAATTACTAGTTATATTCCTTTTGTAGCACATTGTCAGTGTTGTGGCAGTTTATGATCACAGAAATAGACTGAAGGTTCGTGCTTGTAGAGGCCAGTAATTTACATTTCAACAATCTAAAGAGTGAGATGATCAGTTAATGTCAAAGTAATTGAGTTTTGTATAGGGACATCTCTTTTGATATAGGAATATACTGCCAACAAAACTCTTAAAAGTCCAATCCTTTATATTGTCTGAAAGACAGATTTGTCTCTAAGTCAAGACTATGCATTTGAACCTTAATTTTGCTTGACATATTTTCTATTATTAAAAAAAAAAAGACACTTTGAAATATTAAAATGTTTTAGATTAAGAAACTCCAGAAAATAACTGCTTGCTCTAAATTACGTTTCTTTAATTTAAAAGTCAGTAACATACACATAGAAAAAATGGAGTGCAAACTATCCTTCTATTATACCCTAAGCATGAGCAGAAGGGACAACGCTCTAGTGCAACCTCCTTAATCTTTTCTATATTTTCCAAGTTAGAGGAAGATTATATACATAGACATACATATATATATACCTACGCTGTCAATACAGACTAGCGGATGAGGCATTAGCAGCACTGAAGAAAGAGACAGGAGTGCTGATGGAGAGGCTAGACATGAGCAGGCAGTGAGTGCTTGCAGCCCAGAAGGCCAGTCATATCCTGGGCTGCATCAAAAGATGTGTTGCCGGCATATCCAGAGAGGTGATTCTGCCACTTTACTCTGCTCTGGTGAGACCCCACCTGGAGTGCTATGTGCAGGGCTGGAGCCCTCAGTATAGGAAGGATATGGACCTGATGGAGTGGGTCCAGAGGAGGGCCATGAAAATGATCAGGAGGCTGGAGCACCTCTGCTATGAGGACAGTCTAAGGGAGCTGGGGTTGTTCAACCTGGAGAAGAGTAGGCTCTGAGGAGACCTAATAACAGCCTTCCAGTACCTGAAGGGGGCCTACAGGAAGGCTGGGGAAAGTCTGTTTACAAAGGCCTGCAGTGATAGGACAAGGGGCAATGGCTTTAAGTTGGAGAACAGCAGACTGAGTTTGGATATTAGAAACAAGTTCTTTGCTATGAGGGTGGTGGAACTCTGGAATAGTTCCAGAATTGCCCAGGGAGGTGATTGAGGTCCCTTCCCTGGAGATATTCAAGGTGAGGCTCAATGAGATCCTGGGCAACCTGGTCTAGTTTGGGGGTGTCCCTGCGACTGCAGGGAGGTGGGAATAGATGACCTTTGGAGGTCCCTTCTGGCCTGGATGATTCTATGATTCTCTCTATACAACACATACTACCAGAGAGGTAGTAGATGCCCCAGCTCTGGAAATATTCAATCTCAGGCTGGACAAGGCTCTGAGCAACCTGATCTAGGTGAAGATATCCCTAGATGACCTTTAAAGGTCCCTTCCAACCCAAACTGTTCTATGATTCTATTTATGAAAAGTCAATTTCTACTGTAGATTTTTGTCTCCTGTTCTAAGGTACAAAATCTTTACTTCTGATTTGACTGATATTTACTGAAGTGTGATTAATAGTCATTAGGAGTGGGATTAATTTTTCCTAAATTTAGCCATCTAAAGGTATAAGCTATTTACTGAGACTCTATTTATAGTTACTGAATAAAGGTAGACACCTCCAGACTCTGACTCTTCTTTCTTAAAGTCCTGACTAACCTAAGAGAAATTAGTCACCTTCTTCAGGAGCCTGTCTCTCTCTTTCAATATCCAGAGGCCCAGAGATCAAATGCTTAATGCATAGGTGGCTACAGGCAAGTAAGAAGATTTGCATCTTTGAGTCCAAAAGACCTTCCCTGGATATCTATATCGTGTCTCTTACATATTAGAGCCTTGTAATTTGCAAAGACTGCTATAAATCCAAATCAGCACTATGATGGCTAAAAAAAGATGTTGATAGTTAACATTACAAAGTCAGTGTGAAAAATGGCTGAAGTTAAGTACCATCATGGGCTGGTTTCAAATTAATGATTAAAAATCAAGTGGGTGAATTGCAATTTAGATGTTCCAAATCAATCTGGCCATGCCAAGAGTATATGGCACTTATTATTGTTAAACTCCTGCAGGGGCTAAGTCTTGAGATATTTTCTAATATTATATACTGAGGGGTAAGAAATCCAATGCATTCAGTGACCTTGCTTCACACATCATAAATTTGCAAATGCTCAGATGCTCCGTGTGCTGGGAATTTTGCCTCCATAGAACAAAGAACAGTTGTTTGAGGACTTGTTTGCAAATACAATCAATAAAGTCCATCATCATTAATCACCTTGTACTTTTGGTTTTCTGCTTTCCAGAAAGGACCTTTGGCTGTTTTACACTGGTGACAGTTCCAGATATTGATTGAATATACAATATGTATGCAGATGCATGTGTGTGTGTCTGTATTTCTCTATATATGAATATCACCATATATTTGCTGTACCAAGAATCAATAAAATTCTTAAAAGTATATACCATAATATCAGCCAGTCAACAGTTCTGTTTATTCTGTGTTTAAAGTATGTATAAATGTCATAATACTGCAATTAAAGCTCTAAGGCCAAGGATATTGGACTTGTTTAACATAAATTCATCCTTTAAGACACCTCCTTTGTTAATGGACAAAAAAAAGGTCGCTCCAGGGGATGAGTTACCCTTACTGCTTCTGTAATGTCAGGGAATAGAGAGACCATCTTCTGCAGGCACATGTCTCTCCCTGCTTACTGCAGGGGGAAACTAGATAGCTCCCTAAAGTTAGATTAGCTGAGGATTTACTGAGGTGAGTTTCTTAACTACCACAGAAATTATTCCAACTCTAAATCTCTTTACTGCTATTTTTGTTTTTGAACTTCTCAGTCTACTCAGAATGGAAACATAAGCAGTCTCTTCACATACAAATTGAACTTCTAACAGAATGAAATCTAACTTTTGTGAGTGCCCCGGGCATTTCAGGAAAACAAACAACCCTATTAGGTGTGGATCAAAAATCCTTGACCCTGCAGTCACCGGTTGGCCACGGGCTAATTCTGCTGCTGGCTGTTTTTTGAAATTCTGGGGCAATGGTTCAGTGTTGACTCAAAGGGAGTAGTGAGACCTACAGAATGACTAACACCTGGTGTTTTGCTTGGGAACCTGCCATGTAAGCATTCAAGCACAGGCCAAACCTCATCCCGATTAGCTCCTCTGAGATGGCACTATAGTGACGCCATAGGCAAAAACAATACCATTGCCAGCTACAGCCTGAACACGTGTACTGCTAGGTAAGGCTTCCAGTGCCAAAACCAAAGAGATCTATTGCTTGACCCAAAGTAGACTCTTTGTGATAGTGTCTCTGCCAGACTGCAGCCAGTCATTACAAAACAATCTGGTCATACGCAGACGGCGTAATCGTTCTGGATAGGGTTTCAAACAGGTCTAAGGAAGTGAGTCACTCAGCCCCCTTGAAAAGTGGATGGAAGCTGGAGACCTGTTTCCTGAGACACCTTTGAAATCCTAGCTTATGTTACAGTATGGCTATTATCCAACCTTAACTTGGGACATTGAAAGGGTTTTCTTTCTCTTTTTTCTTTCCTTTTTTTATGCCAAATTAAAAAGTACGAAGGCCTAAAGTGCATTTACACCAAAGCAGCTTTCCACTGACTTAGTCATATAAAGAGGCCTTGTAGTAGGTACAAATATGATTTATGCTCACTTGAAGACTCCTTCCCACCACGTGAGTGGTGCGAAGCAATCTTTATGGAAATCAGATTATTCAGGTCCACAGTTTCCAGAAAGCAGCCAGGTTGTGTTGCTCAGACCTGCTGCTGAAGCAGAAATGGTTCTGCTCCAGGCAACAGAGCTGCCTCGCTATTCAAGCAAGCTGTTCAGTCTCCCTGCATCTTTCTAACCTCCATTCTACCTGTGAACATCATGTCACTATCCAGGAAGACCTTTTCAGACTTTGAGAATGCTCTTTTGATTCTAATGAATAGAAGAACAGAGACAGAAAACAGAGAGGGGACCAGAAGAGGTACTTGGGTACTCTTTCTCAAGAAGTCATACAAATTATAGGAAAGTATAATTCAGCTAACAATTTCTTAATTTTCTTAATACAAAATTTAAAATTGGGAGTAGACCTTTTTAGGAAATTATCCTTGATTCCCATATAATAACTTTATTTTTTTTTTAGAAATGTTGATTGTTTTAGGAAGCATAATGGATAGATATGTTACCTCTTCTAAAAGAATACCATCTGGGTTGAGGGAACAAAGTGAGGTTTTAGTTTTGTTTTTAAAGGGAAATTACTTTATGTTATGACTCATCAGAACAAGTTAATTTTCCTATTATCGTGTTTTACCTTTAAGCAATAATTTTATTTTCAGATCCATAATATTACATCTGGGTTGCATTCTGGAAATGAACCAAATCTGAAAATATGACCTGAGGCATTTGAACAACAAAAACCCCCCTTTCCTTTGTATTTGAAAGTAATGAACATTAATGTACTGCTTTGGCCTCCAGTAGTATTATAAAGTGCCTATAAGCAATTTCAATAACATTATCTAATTAATTTTCCTGTATTTCCAAGACATAGGTAAAGAGTTCTTTATTCAACTTCTTTTACGATTGAATGACAATTAGATACAGCTTGGATGACTTTCCCAAAATGTTACAAAGCGTCATCTGCAGAGGCAGGCTTGAAAAACTCTTTTCTCAGGTTCTAATATAATCATAAGTTCCTGTTGTCGCTCTTACAATTATGAAGGAACGTGTCCTTTCAATTGACCTTCTTTCATGCATGAAAACAAGCTCTGCAACCTCCTCAGGTCTCTCCTTTGTGCAGCTCTTGAAAGTTCTGTGAAGATTGCTGCATCTCCCCAAAGTTTTGAAAAGATCTCAGCCTGTCATGAGGGTGCTTGACCTTTGCCAGTAACCCAGGTACTCAATGCATCACCTCACTGCCTTCCCGACATGCATATAAACCAGTGTGACTTTATATTTCCTTTTCCAATTACTCACAAACTAATTTAAGCTGTGTTTTGTGAACACTTTTTTTATTTTCCCAAATGACAAGTGTATTAGCTAAGACTGTCAGCCTAGCTGCCAGCTCCCCAAAGCAAACCCAGCACGCTGTGACCTCATGCATGCAGCACGCGGGGCTGACCATGAGTGGGGGGCTCCTAGGAAATAGATGTGAAGCCTGGGCCCTGTCTCAGCTGCCTTGGTAAGCATGTTTTATGATAAACTTTATCTCATTAGGAGAAGGAAGGGGGAAATCTTGGTCAAAGTCCAATTCTAGAGCTTATGTTGAGACTGAACTTTTCTGCTCTCCAAGTCTGCCATATCAAATTAGGGAGAATAAAGCCGGCTGCTTGCCCGATTATTTATAACATCACAGGAAACTTGGAATGACTTATTAAGGATGGAAATAGTTCTCTTTCCTCAGAAATGGATCTTGCTTTGCCAAGATACACAGTGACTGACTGTGTGTAAGAGTGGTGCACAAATACCTTCCACATCAAAGGTTATTAAAATATACCTGGCCTCGTTTATCAGCACTTACATGGTATGTGTGCACCCACACTGTGATATATAAAAAAACTGCTTCAGGGAGCCCCACTAAATGGTTTGAGGGGCAGGAACAGATCTGGACATGCAAAAACATAAATAAAACAAAAACACAGATCAGCATGCTTGTTGTGTCTTTGACAGTGTCAATGAGCTTTTAGCATGGACCTTGACAAAAATTTTAGTACAAGTTAATACCCACTGACCACATAGGATTTTCATAAAAAATCAAGCAGTTAAGACTTTCTACTTGAGGATTACATGGATACATCTTGGAAAAATGGGCCAGGTTTGGGAGGGAGAAAGTGCAGTCTGATTGCCATAGCAGGAAAATCCATGATAGATTTAATTCCTGACTCAGTGACCATAAGGGCATTTATCCCACCTCTTATGTCTCTGCACCCTTCATGCAAGGCTCAAAAACTTAGCCTATAGGTGCTATGAACCAATCTTTATCAAGGGTTTTGATTCAGAAAACTTGAATCTCTCATTTCTGGAGAGGACTTAACACCAGAAAATAGCACATAGTATTTGAAAGGGAGCTGTGTAGAATGAGTGGAGTGG
Source organism: Pedionomus torquatus (assembly GCA_013398155.1). Taxonomy (NCBI): domain Eukaryota; kingdom Metazoa; phylum Chordata; class Aves; order Charadriiformes; family Pedionomidae; genus Pedionomus; species Pedionomus torquatus. Next base: position 287,056 of record VZRU01020961.1, on the reverse strand, counting down.
ACCACAACCTGTATCTTCATAGCCTAGTATTTCTGGCTGTGTGTCCTAGTTTGAGGTAAAACTGTACCAATTTTCTGCTCAGTGATTTTACTTTTTAGCTAAGCCTTTTCTACTTTTCTGTACTCTGAAATTAAGGTTATATTTTGCAGAAACTGTTTGCTCTCAGAGTGATATGACCTATAGTTACAGTTAAAGCTCCTGCTTATACCTATTGCTATAACAAACAAGGTCAACTGATTTTGCTGTGTGCCCCATTGGAGGGTCACAAGTGAAAAGGTGTAGAAGGGGTCACACCTGTCGGGAGGAGGGAACAGGTCATGGGACCCAAAACTGACCAGCAGGGTATTTCATCCCATCTGCATCAGGCTCAGCAGGGATGAAAGGGGTAGCCTCTTTTTCCAATGGACAGTGTCTGAGGAGGCCCTGTCTGTTCATCTACCTTTGATTCCAACCTGTGCATTCCTGACTCCAGATCCAGAATTCAGTTCTTCTCTGCCTCGGAGTCTTGTCTGGGACTTCCCCAGAGCCTGCTGGTGACACGACTGTCATCCTAGAAGACTGATGTGGTTTTGTATATATGGTACATATTTCCTTATTTCCTTTTTATTATTTTATTAATATTTCCTTGAAGTAGTTTAGTCTCTTCTAAACTTCTAAGTCTCTTTTTCTGTGTCCCGCACCTCCTTGGAGCTAGAGATGGGAGACAGCATCTGTTGTTCATCTCAGTGACCAGTCCGGGCCCAAACCACAACACTCTGGTAATTCTCTGACAGAAAATGCACAGGGATGATCTGAGAGAGAAAGATGGAAGAATCAAAATTTCATGGATGAAAATTAATTCATTCACTCCTGTCCAAAAATTCCCAAAACTGCAACTGCCTGCATTTCAAAAACAGCATTCTGAAGAGCACAGATTTGGACTTCTGCGTGGCTGTGATTGTCCATCTTAGACTGTAATAGCAGTTGCAACATGATTACAAGCCTGTAGGGTTGTAAGAAGTGAGAGAAAGCAGACACTGACTTCATCAAGAAAATGATATTAACTAAGGCTTTCATTTTTTCTTGTTACATATAACTATTTTTTATGAATTGTCTCTACAAATAAAATTACCATTGTTGGCTTGTCTTGTCACTGCAGCTCTTGCTTCATTCGCAGGTAGCTTTGTGAAACAGAAATCTTGCTCAGAGACGTCAAGTTCAATGTCATCTTTGTGAATCAAATGAACAAAACAAACTATCAGTGCTGCTTCGACTTTCTTGTTCCTGCTGAAGCTGGTAGAGGTAAGGGGGGTTCACACAGTCTAGAGCAGAAGAGAACCGATCCTTTATTTTTAACTTTCATCTGCTAAATGGAACTTTTTATGGGTTATATTTTCTACCAAGAAAGTAGAACTTTTTCTGAGGCCTTTAATTTCTGGCACTGACCGGGAGTTCTTTGGAATAACTGTAGCAATTTTGTTTCTCCAGGTTTTAAGTTATTTGATGCCAGTTTGACAACACTAGGATCTAACTTCCTTCATTTAGATATTCAGAGAAGAAATACACTGGACACTCATAGATAGATGGGACAAGGTTCAATAGGCTTTAGCTTGAACTTTCAAAAATCTGGTTAAGGCTCTAAATCAGAAATAAAAAGTACTGGAGGATTGCTCACTGACTCAGTGCCTCAAAATTAGATGCAAGTCTGAGGAGTGGAATTCATGGTGCAGCGTGGGACATCTAAACTTTCCAGTAGAGCTCTCAAACATGATTCATATCAGCCAATATGTTTGGATGGTAGATGTCTAAGCTACACATTTGAAAATGTCAAAGAGAGGGAAGCATCAGAAATCTTGTCTTTCTCCCGAATTTAGGCACCCATCCATAGTCCAAATTAGGTTCTGTGGAACTAAGATTTGCAAGCAAAACGCTTTGCCTGCACTTCTCTATGTAAGTCATATGAAGTGTCAGCAAAGACAACTGTCTCCTGCTTCTCTTTCAGAAGATAGCCAGCAAGGGGGTGGAGGAGGAGGTGATATTACTAAACACATTTTGCATAACAGTCTTGCTACGAAAGTACTTGCCGCCTTCTCCTGACCTATTTTTGAATGAAAGTGATTGTGGGAGCTAAGGAATGTGCTGAAGCTGATGCTGTTATTATGCATGAATTGAGCTCAGAGCACACCTACTGACCTGGACCACTGGGCGGACTTAGCACAAAGCCACACTGTTTTGCATCCCAGATGGACTGGGTGTGGAGGACGAACATTCAAATATTTCATTCATTGGGTGGATGACATGTAAAACAGTACATGGATTTTTTCAGATTACCCTTCTGGTTATAAGTGTTTATATGGATTGTATGCTTAAATGCCTGGACCTCACATTGGATTGTTTTGGAGCTTGCTCTGCACAAGAGTTTTGGTTATTTTACTTTCTTGAGCTTCTAACAAGCATTCAGGTGTAACAGAGAGGCAATAAAAAGCCTGGTCTGAAGAAAGTTATTTACATTTTAAATAAGTTGAGATTTTACCCAAAATAACAAGATATATATATATATATATAAAAATAAAACGTAGAGAGAAAATCCCATACTTTTTCTAGATCTCAAATTCTAACAACTTGTTAGAGTTCTCGAGCTTCTTTGTGTGATGTTTCTGTACAGTTTATTTGGGGTGGGAGGGTGTGGGCTGTTGAGGTGTTGGGGTGTGGTTTCACGTGGAAAGAATGTAGAAACATTTCTGGCTTAACAGTGGTCTGACTGACACCAGAGATGCTTATGAATATCTTCATAACTTTTGGAAAGGTTATAAAGACAAAGGCTAAGTCCTGAGTGGTTAACAAGATGGATACCTGGGTAGTGAAAAAGAGGTAGACATACATGTAAACCTCTTTCCCAGTGAAAGAAGTAACTAATTCTCTCCTCTGCCAGGTTTTCTCAGTGTAATTGCTTCTGAATAAAGCTGAACACCTTCATTCAACACATAAAGTCTCAGTCTATATTTTTAATTTCCTTTTTTGTTTTCTGTTTCTCCTTTGTCTACTTTTGAAATCTAAGCTGAAGACATGCAATGCCACCAAGTGCTATTAGAGTACCTTGAATTGTTCATAATGTGGAATTCTCACGTGTCGAGATCTCAAAGACCTCAGTCCTCTCAGCTGATCCCTCGGCTCATAGGGATGGTGCCCAGAAGACAGAACACAGCAGATGCTGAGTCAAATAAGGGTGAGAATATGTGATTGCAAGCAGTTGAGTTATCCCAGTTTAATGAGTTCCCACAAGCAGTAATCACTTGTGATTTTCTGCATCCATCATAAGGGAGCTGCATACTAAGTAAGCAGAATCATGGAGATTATAAAGGGCTGCTAGCAGCTTTGTCCCCCTTATCCATAGTTTTTAATAAGACATGACACATCATGAGCACAAGGATCAATCCTGCCTCTTTTAAGGTGTTATTCTTCTTTGCACCTCTATTCATGTCTGGTCAAATTTGTGGAGTATGGACAATAATCAGTTAATCTACAGAGATGGTTGGGGTAGATGGACTCCTTCTGATAAAGCAAAAACTTATTTAAACTTCCTCAAACTTGAAGTGAAACAGTTCCAATTTTTCCTGGAGTTTTTATGACAGTGTTTAACTGTTAAGAAAGTATATATAGGAGAGATTTATATGCACATGTATAAATACATATTCATGTTCACTTTTAGTTTTGCATTTTTGAATTCCAACTGGCCTTTCTCTTGGTGTATCTTATCCAAACATAAGAATGAAGTTTCAAAAAGTTTTTGGAAAAGCCTGCTGTCACTGTGTTTCCTGAGCATCTCCACTGTGATCCTCTGTGTGCCTGGCATATTGCTTGGGTCACAGCAAAACTGAAGGAAGCAATATAAAGTTTGAAGTTATCGAATACAGTGACTCTTCCAACCCTTGTTCTCATATTTCTTTTAAGAAATTATTTTCTATCCACAAAATATTCATTGTCGATATATACCTTTAAAATAATATATTTATTCACTACACCACATTGCTTTCCAATTTTTTCCACCTTCTGGTGCAGTCATCACTCAGGCTACTTCTAGAGAGACCCAAAGTGAAGACAAACAAGAGCTGGAGATCTGTTGATGCTGTATGATGACACATTCACACTTATATAAGTGTCACAGAACTTTCTTACTGTGACATTTTGTCTTAATAAAGGCAGTGGTTTTCTTGGGAACTCTGTGCATGCTTATACCGGGGCTAAATTTGTTTCTAATTATTTGGCACAATTGCCATAGCAGAGCATGCTGTGTGTGCCAGCACTACACAGACAGGGAGTTTGTGAGAAGAGACACATTCTGGATTTAGAATGTGAAAAGCAGCTGAGGAGTTCACCACGAGGCAGGGGTGTGAAAACTTTACTTACAAGTTGTTTTTTCCCACTGTGTCCTCCCTGCAGCTGATGGAGTAATCGAGTTGTAATGGTTTGCTTACAGGCAGTCAATTAGGCACCTACAGTTACTCCACAGGGTGTAGATTTTACATGAGTGGCTTATTCATAAATAAAAAGAATTACTGAAAATTTTGCTCTACTGTGCTCTGTCCCTAAACATCACTACATTATTTATCCCAAATATTGTCATACTCACATGCAAGGTTTTTGTTTCCTTTTCTGCGCTCTTTACTACCAGGGTAGATTGTCAAAGACTTATTTATGACATCCCATTCTCTAGCACACAGCACATTGTATTTACTAGAATTACACTTGTACTTACTAGAATTCCCATGTTAAAGGGTCAGCTCTGAATGGAGGAACTTAAAGGAAGACCCTGAATCTGAAAAAATTAACAATGCTGTATTGGTATTAGTAATGCTGCGTTAGTATTATGAATTCTGAAGCTGATATTGCACCGCATAGTTCTGAAGTGATGGTGCCACCAGAGATAGTTTTAAAGAGAGATCAATCTAAGCTTTTGACAGTCCACAAAAACTGAAAGTCAAATACTATGTTACACCTTTTGCGTATGTAAAAGGAATGAAATGTACAATGCATATGCAGAACTTATACCAAAACAAGGAATGACAGTCAGTGTCTCTACTTTCCCTGAGCAGTTGAATTGAATTTATTTAGTTAGACTTAGTGAGAAAGATACATGGCTTATGCCAGAAACACAAAGAGATAGCAATATAGATATAAAGAATAGATAAAATATTTACAATATTTTAATTCTTAAAATTCAAAATAACTAAGAATCATAGGTAAAAATATGACTGTTCCATAAATCATGTCTTAACTCCTCTTAAGCAGTTTCTCCTGTCTTTGTTTGACTGCTATTTTCTCCTGCTCCTCTAAGAAGAAGCCTCTTCAGAGAACAAACATTAATACACACCTCTCCCCTCGCTCCCCAATGTATATGTTCCAGTCATTGTACTCTCTTATCAACACTTTTCCCTCTTCTCCCTACCCCCATGTCCTTCCCCTCCTGTCCCTTGTCCTTCTCCCACTGTGGACTTCTAAGTGGAATGTGGGTGGGATTGAGTTTAAGCCGCAGGCAGACAGACAGCAGGAAAAGGCTGTATATACAAATGTGTCCCAGATGTCCTGACATGTCCTTGCCCTGCAAATGGTCACATTTGCTGTTGACAGGATGACGAACTTCAGCCCACAATCCTTGTCCATAATAAGACAATGATGTCACTGGCTCAGTCCTGCTACAGACTATTATGGAAGAGGGAATGCAGCTATGATGTGAATACAAACAACTGTAAGAAGTATCTTATTTTGTAGGAAGACCTTTCATGTAGGATAGATTTTCTCTGTCTTTTCTCACTCTTTTTCAATATTTAATATATCCTCTTTGCGCTGTTCAGTCATTTACAAACAGTCGTTCTGTTCTATAGCACTAGGTAAAGAAAGATGTATATAAACAAAATGTCTCCAGGTCATAAAAGATTAAAAGTCTGGCCAGAAAACTTTGGAGGTTGACACATCTATTGTTATTAGACTTATGTTTGCCAGGTTTCATAAAACACTGCCAGTCTCCACATGCTCACTCTGCAGTCAGCTCTCCCTCCAAGGAGAAGTGGGATTTTATAGCATCCAGTACACACAGAACTTGATAGGCATATAATATATATGTTTACACACACACACACAGATAAAATATATATATTACACTGATTTTTTCATGCAAAAAGAAAAATGACCTCACAAAAAGAGCAATATAGAAAATATGCTTCCAAGACTAGTTTATACATTGGGGTACTTTATTTAGTGGATCTTTTTCTTTTAGAACGGAACTTATCTATAGAGGTATAGCTGTTATTGAGTTTGAGCATTATTTCATGTAGTAAAGTTTTTTTTAGAGTGGTAGCCAGTCCTTAACTGATTTCCTATGAATGTGCAACAGGGAAGTTCAGAAAAAGACATGAAGGGGAGAAGGCCAACAGTTCCATGCTCCAATCCAGAAAGCCTGAGTTGGATGTAGGAGTTAACATGTGCTAGGCATTATTAATGGCCTCCAGGGTGCTTTTGTCTGAGTAAGCTCAAAGCAGGAGCTGCATTTCATAGCTACTGTACAGGGTACAGAGCACATACCTCTAATGCACACCTATGATAGAGTGGCTTGGATTGAATCCCCACACCATGGTTGTCTGGAATAGTGGGATTGCATTTCCACAGACTTAGCTGCCAAAAATATGCTCATTTTCTTACAAGCATACTTTAAGGCTTTGATTCCTAAGACAGGTCAGCATTTCTCTGGTCCCTGTAGAATGCTGCCAGTCACATGGATACCTGATTCAGGCCAGCCTAGATAAAGATGGATTTGCTGCGGCACTTCAAGCTTTTTCCAGAGAAAGGCTTGATGTGTGCACTGGTAGCTTAGGAGTGGCATTTAAATAAGTGCAGACATCACTGCAGCCTGGCACAGTAAACACTACGAGCAGAAAAAGGGAGCTGTATGGAAAAATAAAATGATTCAATAATCTACAGAACAGGAGCAGGTAGGGAGATTGTCTGAGCACAACCCCAAATGCAGTCATGTAAAGCTCAGTTTCTCAGCTGTCAGTGGGGAGTTTTGAGCTGCTATATGAAGATTTTACATCTTGAAAGTGAAGAAGATGGCAATTGGGCCATGCTGAGAGTATTGTTGTCCCATAATAAATAATAATATTTTAAAAACACATTACCTTTTTTTATTTTTTTTTTATTTTTTTGCTTCCTGACACTGTAACTCGTTAAATTCATTAGCCATGTTTAATATACAACAATTTTCTTCTACCACAGCTTCATGACTCTGTACATGAAGATAACTCCCCATCTCAACAGTCTTCTGGGAAGCCCAGTTCAGTCTGTACAATCCACAGGAACAAATCCAACTTCATTAAAGGTCTAAAGGTCTTCAAAGGTGGATTTGAAACTATCTGCCAGAACTATCTCAGTGTACAAAACTGAGGTTATGATCAACTTGGTTAACTGTTTTGAAAAAATTTCCCATTTTCTATAGAATATATTTTAGCTACTTTTAATAAGACTCTTTAGAGTCAAATATGCAAAATCCCCAAAGTTCTAAGCTGAAAACAGAATGCCAGGCAACTTTCTTGATTTGGATGAGAGAAGTGAATAAGGTTTACCAAAGTGTTAATATTTTAAATTTTTAACTGAACTGGAAAGCACCACCTAGACTACCTCTGTCTCCCAGAGACATTGTATATTGCCATCCATTAAAAATATTATAAGGTAACATACTCCCAATCTCAATGGACAACTCTGAATCCAAACTTTTTCCACACTCTTAGGATTTTTCCATTCAGTGCATAAGAGAAGTAGCTGGACAGCTGTGAATTTTAGATCCAGACACGTGCTTACTCCATCTTCCTGTAAACTATTTTCCAGTCTATTGTGTTCTGATATAGGGAATCAAAACAGATATCCTTTCTGGATGAAAGCCCAACCAGAACCAGGTTGGCTGACACAATTCACATGTTTCCAATGTACACTAAGTCTGTTACACACCAGTTTCGCTAACAACTTGGCATGCATTCAGTGGTGGCATCATTTCAAGGGACAGGGAGTCATAGGAAAGATTTTGTGCTGGGTTCTGTCTCCTGAAACTGCTTTGCTTAGGGGATCAGTGCACAGGCTTCCTGGAGTTTCCTTTAATTGTTTGTGGAGAGCTGTGCTGCAGCTACTGAACAGATCAGGCCGTCACTATGACATAGATAACGTTAGTGGGCCTTGATTTATCTTGACATTTTATTTTATAATTTACATGTATAGCCCACCCATTGTATTTAACTCTGCTCTGACCAGCTTGTGGGGAGGGGCTACTCCTGAACTAAATATGATCCACTGTCACCATAGACACTTGCCAATCAAAGCTCTTTGGCAGTTAGTAGCAGCGGCTACTTCTGAAACTGTGACTGCAGACACAAAAACTGCACTGCAGTCACAGGTGAACTCAGTTCTCTGCATTGTCAGGAGATAAATTTATCAAGATATCCGCATTGTAATCTAAATGTGACAATATTGATGTCATCTAGATTAGGTGGGATTGATGTTTAGGAAGAGGTATCATCTTTATAGAAGCCTAATTTACATAGTCAATATGCCATCAAAATGTCTAGAAGACAGAATAACAGGAGATGTTACTTCTATATCCTTCTTCAAAGTGCTTAGAAAATTGCTTGCAACAGTTAAGTCATAATAAGCAATACAGTGAAGAGAGCCAGGAAATCTTTCCTCCTTTCTTTTTGCTAAATCCCACTCTTGGAACAAGGTTCCTTCAGGCCTTGTGCACAGGGGCCAAAATCAATGCTAAATAGCAGTGTAGAAGCAAACAAATGGAGGAGGATTCTGATTTAACCAGACGTAGGAAGAGATACAATACAAAGCTTTCTATAACTATTACCCATGCATCTCCTCAGATGATCACTTCATTATTCTTCTGCCAAGGCTTTAAGCTGCTGACATTCAGCTGGCTACTTCATTTATTTATTTATTTAAATGTTTAAATGTTTGAGATTGTATTTCAAACTGCAGTTTTGCAATCTTTCTGCAACGTCTCTCAGCTGGCTTCTCTCAGTGCATTAGCATTGGGACAATAATTATGTCATCCAGCTTTAAAACTGTTTAAAAAGGAAAGATAAAAAAAAGGCAACACAAAAAGGGGTAAACCTTTCACCTCTTCAAAGAGCAGGTATTCATAGGATCATTTCCAGCTCGTAACATCATATCCCACTAATAGTAACTCAATTGTTTGGAAAGGGCTTGCCCAACATTCTAAACAATGATAACCTACATTTACCAGCATCCAGTAGGTCAGATGTGAATTGAAGTACCCACTAGAGACGTAAGGCCCTAATCTTTCTTTTTTTCCCCTTGGATGATCCACCATTAAAGCACTTCAGAATGGTTCTTGTCATCATAACTCACTGGCTTATGCTCAAGAGCCTGTCATCGGCCCTGTGTTTCCAACAAGCTTTCCTCTTGAAAGAGAAAAATGGAAGCAAATACCTGCTTGAAGTTTAAATTCAGTCTGAAAGAGATGACAACAATAATTTTTGTTTCAAGCATTGTCGCTTTAAAGAAAAACACAGTGTCTTACTTAGTAACATGATTGCTAAATTATGCTGACAATAGATCTCCCTAAAACTGTCGAGAAAGCAGAAGGTGAAATGGTGTTATTTTGGCACTGCTAGAATTTTGGTTGTTCATGTGATTTTTCATTGTTCAGCCTAATAAGCAGAGCAGAGCTAAAGTGGTGAAATGATGTATGGCTGCTAATGTGCATTAACAAAGCAGTCATCATCTAACTGTAAGGGCTATTTAGATCAGATTGCAGAGCAAGAAACTAGGGGATGTTTCTACCTTAGTCTACAGGACTGACCTGTTTCTAAAGGATGGCACAACAGCAAGCCTTAGGAGAAAAAAAAAAGAAAAAAGTATGAGCTGCTACAGCTGCCATCACATATCAGTAACATAAAGGAACTGTAGTGCTAATTCCTATTTTAGTACAGCACAGGTGACAACAGTATTTATCCTAAATCATCACTGTGATGCAGTTTACGCTCCTGTGTTGTTATATCTTGGTACTCCCTTAATCTCACTTATTATTAGTGATTTTGTTGGGGTTTATCTGAAAACTATGACATCTCACAAAGCAGCAAATCCTTTTCAGTGCGTCCATTTATTTTTTTAAATAAGGAAAGCCTCAAGAGTTCCACACCTATGCAGGAAATTTAATACACAGACAGCAGTGTTAAGAATATTTCTTCAAAAGTGTGTTAGGATTATTTCTTCCATACTTTGCTTAAATATTTATGCCCTTTTCAAGTAATCTTCATATGTCATTCTGTGGTCTTTGAACTCTTTAGCTTCACTCACTACTATCTGGCTAAGAACTTTACCACTTAAGACTCCTCATCACCAGGACAATATTGTGATGTTTGGGGTCAGCAGGAGGAGCTCTTACATTGAGCTGACAACCGAAGCAATCAGGAGTTGGCCAGTCATCTCTGTAACAAACAAATGGGAGAAGCTCTCCAACCTAATGTGCTACCTTTTACAATACTGCTTTCATAGTTTTAGTCACCCAGAGCATCCTGGGGAGCAGGGTGGCTTTATTTCTGCTATGGCCTTCGCCAGGAATTCCTCTTTGAAACATATTCACTCTGGGGATCAGGCATGGACATTAACCAGAATATGACAGGAAAGGTGACAGCTTGCAACCTCACTCTGTTCTGAGAATATATGCACATGGGTATAAATGAAACGTGGGGAGAACAATTAATGTAGAACATATCCGGCTTATGGATCACTGACAATATTTTCTGCTTCATTGGTAAGGTCAATATGTTTAGTCCTGTGAAAAAGTTGTAACATCTATCTTGGGATTGTTCCCACCTTTTGACAGCTCTTTTATAAGTTTCTTCTGTTTTTTGTTTTCTAGATTTGATTAATGCTGGATGCAGTAACTGTATGAAGGCAAAAAGTAAACATCTGAATTATGCTTTGGCACAAGGAGGAAAAAGGGACAAATCTGTATGAATTGTCATCATGTTATATGCAAATTTGTCTATAATTTGTTTAAAGATGACTATGTATGATGTCTATGTATGCATAGACCACACACCTTTACAACTTGGACTTACTGCCTTAATTTGGGAGCAAATGCCACCAATTGAAAAGTCAGAGTTTATAATGCAGGCCCATAGCCATAAAAATCTGCATGTAAATTGTCAACTCATTTCACTTTAATCTAGATATCATTTGGTGTAGGAGTTCATTAGCAGCCTGGTTTATATTCCAACTCAGATAAGCATTGAGACGATTCTCTGTTCTGCTTTCAGCCTTGCTGCCTGATATGTGCTTGACATGCTCCCTTGACTTCATGTTTCCAGTGGAGACTATTTTTTGGTATCATCACTCACCTGATTCATGACAGACTATAAAATAGCCATTATTACTTCAAGTCCTACGTCTCACTGTTTGCCAAGCAGTTTTTTCCCCTTCTTAAATTTCTTGTTATGCACCTTGTAATATATCTAGCGTTTTGAACTACCATCTGCATCCTTAATAGAAAAAAGTATCTCATGGCAAATTTGCTTACGTAATGAAAGCAATAACAGCATATACATGAATAGGTGCATATCTATGCATCAAAAGTAAACCAGAAATGTTCTGAAGTTTTTTATTGGGATCTTATTTTCTAAACCACTATTTTGTCTTTTCTATATGCATTTATTTTCTTTAATATACTTCAGTGAACTACTTGTTTCCAGCATGTCTTTATCAAAAATATACACAAAAATATTTTCATGACAAAAGGTATGGAATGAAAAGATACCTTAATTGACCAATTAGATACAGGACAGCTGGGGTTATACTTGCTTCTAGACAACCAAGATCCACTATGATTTCAACATGTCAGTTGATCTCTCTGTGCCTCACTTTTCCACTCTCTTTATGGTAGATGATACTATATGCACACTATAGCATGTTGATACAGAAATTATTAATATTTGTAAAAATATTGTCAGGTATTATAAAGATATATTAACAGTGATATTGGCCACATTTTCATGTGTGTGACATAGTTCTGTTTAAAAAACTAACCAACAAAAACCAACCATGAGCCTGGTCAGCAACGTGAATTCCATGTGTGTACAAGATCTCACAACACTCTTCACTGACTCTAAGCCCATATAATGTCCATCTTTTCATAACACACACTCTATTTGAGACACTACTGGCAGATTTGTTTCTTCCAACATGTGCCCCTCACTTTGTTCTGTTCTGTTTCTATATTTGTGTGCCTTATCAGTAGCTGTGGGATTTCTATGGACTTATTTTCAAGGAAGAGTTCTTTTAAAAGAGTGCAGGTTATCTGAATGTGGAGTATTCACAAGAAAATATGGTAAGTATTTCTCCCCCTGCTCCTTGTTTTCAAATGCCTCTGTTAAAAGTCACCCAACATCCCCAAAGAACACTACGGCTCCCTTCCATTTCCCAACATCACTCTGAAACGAAGCAGTAAAAACAACTACCTGTCAGTACTAAATTATCTTTCATTATTTACATGACCTGCTGCAACATCTGAATATATTTACTATTGTTATTTATATTCAGGATCAGTTCCCTGGCACAATCATCTCAGGAGAGGGACTGGAGATAATTTCTTTTTAGCAGTTTTAATTATTTTCTCCTAACTCCCAGAAAAAAGTTGAAAGATGATGATTCCTTCCTTTTCATCTGTTCTCCTGGATTATAAATATGAAAAAGCTCGTCATCTTCTCTTAAGCTGACTTGATGAAGATCCACCTCTGCTGGCCAAATATCAGTGCCTCTGATAAGGACTAATGTCTGTTTCGTTGCAGTCTCTTTAAAATATTGATACCTTTTCTTTTCACTGCTTCAGGGATTGGAAACTCTCTGGTGACAGAAATCTATTTATTTATTTATTTTTCTTTGCAAAGTGGTCCTGTGTTGTCAGTATTATGATTTTTAGGAATCCAAATCTTGGTAATTAATTTCAAACTATTTTGAATTTAACTCAGTAATTTTATCTTTGGAAGAATATCCATCTTTTTATTTTTCTCTACCCCCCTCAGCTGCAGCTAAAGGTGTAAGTTCCCTTCAGTTCTTTTACACGTCTTCGAAACTTTTAGTGTTGAGATGGAATTGCAATTTCTTTCACATCTACAGTAAGAAGCCACTGCAAAGAATTAGGGCAGTCTCAATATAAGTTAAGGAAGGAATAGAGAGATGACCTTTCTTAGGGCTTTTTCCTCTTTCCAAGCAACTTCCTTTTTCAGAAGCAGGTGAAAGTGAACCTCTGATGCTCCTCCTTCACCTCAGGTCAACCATCCCAAAGCATGAAAAGAGTCTGCAGACATAAGGTGCTAAAGATTCTCTCAGATGAGTATAAATCAGTGCTGACAGGTATAAGTAAAGGCTCTACTTCTTTGACAAACACACAGGGAAAAATTGGGAAAGTTTTTATCAGTATCTTGAAGATTTTACTACCTGTACTATATTTGTGTCTTCTAAATTAGTTAGCCTTGTGCAAATGTATGACCCCTAGTAAGTAAATACCTGCTTATAGTACGAACCTATATAATAATTGTAATTATAGAGAATGTTCTGAAGGAAAAAATAACGAAGCATGGAATTGTTGAAAGGATACATGGGAAGTGCAAGAAAGGGTGCAAGAAAACGATGAGTTCATGAACAGAAAAAAAATCTGATTTCTAAAGTGAAGTCTGAACCGAAAGGACAAGAAGGTGAAGATTCACACATACTCCAGAATGAATCAACCATAGTAATGCACTCGAAACATGACAGCAATCAGCCCCCACGGATTCTTGGACAAGCTTCCATGACTGAGAGTTATTTCCATCTGCATCATCCTCAGCATTATGGCTACTGTGCATTTACCAAAGGGAAAATATATTCAGTGCACAGTATGAAGCCGAAAGCATCTGCTGAAACAAGCTACAGTGCTGGTTTGATACAGAGGGAAATACATAAGGGAGATTGATGCTAGTATATCATAAAGAAGCATATGAGAGTCAGCAGTTGAGTTCCTACAATGTACACACCAGATTACTCTCTTCTCTAATGTCTGCAGTGAGTATTAATAAATTCAGCCTGAGATGAGCCCAGATTTATATATTTTTCATGAAAAAAAAACCCCAAACCTGGAGAATTATGTACAAATTCTTAAAACTCCAAATGTTAAAATACTCTAGCTATGCTCAGGGAACCTCTGCAAGAGCTAAATCCTTAGGATTTCCCAGCTGTATTTTTTTCACTCCTCATTTTTGGTAAAATCTGGTAGACATGAGTAGAAATAAAGGAAGCCTCAAAACTATCTTGACCTCTCTAATAGGGCAGTGAGTAGAGCTTCTGAATTGTAAGATGAAAAAGTGTTATTGCCCAATGTCAGGCATCTTGTTTCCAGAACTCTTTGCATCCCAACTACTGTGCTAACTTATTCTATTATCTTGGAAAATATCCATCTTTTTTTCACTTCCAATTCTTTTCTGTGTAATATTCTTAGGAAACTTCACACAGTTACTCACTATTCGATTAATGATCCAAATTCCCTACTGAGATGCTCTTTTTGTCAAGGAGGACAAACCTAAAATTGGTCCTACAAAGACTGGAGCATGCTAGGAGACTGCGTCTAATACTTGTAAACTGCTGTGAATGTGAAAAACTGTTATCGAAAGAAAAATATGATGAACATGGTCCTGTGACCACTACATATAAAGGCAAAATTGCCATTTACTTTAATGACACAGGAGTAAGTTCTATTTCTCATTGATCACCACTGATTTGAAGATAAATTCTGCCAGCTTTACTAAAATGGAAAGCCTTCAGGGGGAAACGCAGTTACTACTGGTTAAGCAAAGCAAAATCCAGAGTTTAAAAATAAATTTACTTTCACTGTGATTGTATCCCTTTTTCATTCCTTTCCCATGAATGTTCTAGTGAACAGGTTTCACTAGGAATAGCATAAATTCCACACACATTGCAAATTATTTGCAGGAAGCAGAGCTCTTAGTCACACTCTTAATTGTTCCCATCATGATTTACATGCTTATGACAAATGTCACTAAAACTTTGGTTTAGTCTGCCAGTGCCATGATGATTCAGACTCCATTATGATGAACAGGCATTTCCCTGCACAGTTTTATAACTGAGAAAGTTTGTGTCTAGAATGAAAAATGTTTAGTTAACAAAATGTTAGATAAAGAAAAATGACACAAGCCACTCACAGATGAATTAGTGGGTTGATATAAAGAAGCTTCCAGTAGGTTTATCTCAACTTGCTAATACATGTTAGAAGTACAACTAACTCTTCTCTGGGATTGTGCCTGACTACCTAGCTTACATCTGGTGAGTTCTCAACGTTCTTTGTTGGTAAAGAAAAAGGATTAAGGGATCATCTGTAATGTTCTAACATGGAAGAGGTTGATAGTTTTCATGGAAAATCGCTGAGAGAACTGTTTATACTGTTTAGTTTTCAGCATCTAACTTAGATAATTATGCCTATACTGAGTAAGAGTATACCACAAAGATCTCTGAAGTGATGCCAACCTGACCATGTGTACATGATTACAGCCACACTTTTGCTAATAATTTATTTCTGCCACTAAACAAACGTACCATCTTTCACCAAGAATACACTTCTTCTGAGTCTTTCATATCCAGAGAGAGAAACTCAAGTTTATTAAATCTGCAAGTTTGGGTTAGTTCTGCAGCATAATAAATGGCTGATATATATATAAAGCACCTGTATCTGATTAAAGAGTGGGAGAAATGTAAAAGCATTTCATCCAGGCAAAAGCAACTCATAGAGCACTAAAGATAGCAAAAAATAAATAGATGTAAAAGATCAGAAACAGATAAATGTCCAGAGAATAGATATAAAAATGAAAATATTTAAACAAAATGGCATATATACAAAAGTGGTTCCACAAACTGCTTACAGACAAGTTAGAGACAAACTGTTATTGTCATAAACTGATCTTCAACACAGTTTAAATGACAAATATATTTGAAAAATCATTGTACATTGTTAGCTAATTCAAAGACAGAAAGAGGATATATTTAAAAATATTTAATAAAACTTACTGAGATGATTATTAAATAATGATGTTGCAAATTTCCAGTTCTACTTTATGACAGGGAGAAACCTTGTTTTGACTTGCTCAAATATGAAATGACCTGGACTGTCCTTCATTATTATCAATGGGAATGGGTATTTTAAACAAATTTTATCTTTTCCCTATTAAGGAGGACTTAAAGTTATTTGTTCATATTTTTGGTTTTGTCATGTTATTACAGTTCTGTGGTTTCAGGGGAAGATAGTTAAGAGTTGCAGAAAAGGTCATTTATTTATTTTTGGTGGACAAACTTACAGCCAGAAAAAGTGGACAAGCTTTAATGATGAGTATCTTGCTACAGGGACATTTAATCAGAAAGACTGTGCACTTTTTCCAGCTGTATCAGTATTTTTACAAGTTGGTTTTTCTTCCCCTGTAAGCTTTTCTTTCACTATGGTTTCAGAGTATCATAGGCAGTCAAACTATCATTAACCTGGAGGCCAATATCATTAAGGCCTTTTGCCTTCCCCAACAAAAAAGTTTTGCACATTGGTAAGAGTTCTGAAATGGTCATCTTCAGTTCAGCAGTTCAGTGAGAGTCTTTTGATGCTTCATCTTTGGTATTTCATGACAAGTTAACATATATGTGCATAATAATGACCTGAGAGATTCCATTACCATAGATCCATACACAACAATCCTCCGAACACGGACTGAAGAACATAGGAGCTTCTAGTAACAATATGAGCCATTTCCTCTGTGCTGAAGACTTGACTTTTCTCTTCAGTAGAACTGGATATATCTTCTTAGTGCTCAATATCAACAACATGAAAAAAGTCCCAAATTGATTTTGCTAGAAAACAGTGTGAGGCTGAATTTAAGTAGGAGCAGTCACCTTGAAACTCCCTTTTGAGTGTCATACAATAAATAAATAAAAATAAATGCAACAATTGTACAGAGTAGTGAGCTAAGATCAAAACAAAAAAAGATCAGAAAGCTCATTTTTAACTTGTGACATGCAGTTAAACAATCTACATTTCAATTTGTTCCACGATGTTTGGAGTTGCCTTCCTTGGACATAAGGTGTCTGGCTTGCTGTGTAGCCACAGTGTTTGCTAAAGAAATCCTTCTCTTTATCTCTAATTTCTGTTTGTTGTTTGAGGCTTAGATCGTTGGTCTTATCACTCATCACAGGTATTATTTAAAGTATTTCCAAGGAAGTCTCGAGAAACAGACGCTAAATTGGAGGGAACAGGGAGTTGTTTGCAAATTGCAGGGATAAACACCAAATTAATGAGCAAGGAATTAATTATTTTGATGTGCACTATTCCAGAGAGTCTGAGAAGTGCAAGAGAAATCACAAGTCATTGCATGTTAAATACTGAACTAATGAAAATTGTCATATCATACAATGATATGTGGCTACTACTTTGCATATGGTATATGGATAAACCTGCATGTTATTATGCCTTACTCAGGTAAATCTGAGGGGAAATACACAAATAAAAATTAGCTAATTTCGAATTCTTTGGAAGACTCATTTCACAGAGTTCTGTTTCTTCCTGAGCTAAAGAAGTCATATTCTTCACTTACCTCCTGTCATGACTGATCAGTCCAGCCTTTTGGATACAATTTAAAACCAGGCCTTTTATAAAAGAGACGAGGCATTACCTTTTACACCAGGATGAAAAAATACACTGTGATTTAAAAAAAAAAAAAAAAAAAAAAGAAAGAAATGGAGGGAAACAATGCTGAGGCAATTATTTTATCCCAAGAAAATTAAACCAAGCAGAGAGAAGTAATTGCTTAGAAATTACTCATATTGAAATTGTTGTATGCTGGGTATTCTCTGCAATCCCGAATCACACTTTCCATTAATTTTTGTGATGGTGCAGCCCTCAAAGAAAAATACTATTTCAATTTTCCATGCTATATTCAAGGTTCATATTGGAAACAAATGTGAACCCTCTTTAGAATAACAACCTTCTGTTACTTTTTCCATAGGCATTTTTCTCCCTTTCCC
Organism: Pedionomus torquatus; assembly: GCA_013398155.1. NCBI lineage: Eukaryota > Metazoa > Chordata > Aves > Charadriiformes > Pedionomidae > Pedionomus > Pedionomus torquatus. The sequence goes on along the minus strand of VZRU01020961.1, from coordinate 268,957 downwards.
CTTTTAAGTCTGTAATTCTTTCTGTCTGGTTTTATTAAGTGCGTGAAAAGGCAGGCAGGCTGCCCAAGTCTTGGAAATTAAGTAGCTCAGGTGGTTACATAAAATCCAGAAGCTCAACAGCTAAGAAAGAAAGACCAAAAGACAGGATGATCCCACTTTGTAGAGAAAGAAATATAGGACATCCCCATCTACTGACCTCTCTGCAAACTCAACTCTGAGGTTTGTTTACCATGGTGGTAAAATAAGGGGGGGAAAGTCATATTAAAAGTTAGACACTCTGTTGAGCACATTGCAGAGAAGGGGAAAATCACACAATCCCATTTTTTTATTGATACAGAAAGCATAACAGAGTTGTGTTTTTTTAAAAAGACGATGTGTTTGTACAACACTGGGAATATGAATTATGCAGACATTTACAAACATGTCAATAAAGTTAACATCATGGTCATTTTCTGTTCCCAGATACTTTTGAAAACAAAATGGCAGATTAGATGATCTTTGCACCAAAATCTAAAACATTAAGAGAAGAGACAGACAAAACCACCATGACATATTTGTGCCAGGCAAAAGGCACATAGCATTTTGTCGTACTCAGCCAAACACAGACCCACAGCCTGTCTAGCTTGGTGCAAACTGCTTGGAAGACAGGTGGTTTTGTTTTATTTTTACTGTATTTTACTTCATTATGAATCTTTGCCTTGTTATCTGTCTTAAGGAATTCATTCATTCTAATAATGCTTGCAGAAGGGAAAATTACAAAATATTTTTTGAAAAACAAACCACAAAAAATCATGCAACATGGTTTAAATAAAACCAAAAACTCATTCAAAATAAGGCAATGAGCTTCAAGAAAAAGGTTTAATTTATGATTTTTTTTCTGTCTTTCTGTCTTTTAAAAGTATTATTGCACATATCTTCTCTGCGTGTTTGACCACTCCTAGTCTCTCTACATCTTGATCTTCAGAATAAGTTGTTCTGGCCTGAGACTGTCTAATTTGGATTGCAATATACTGCAGACACATATTTACTTTTTTTTGTTGTTGTTGTTGACTTTTGTTTTTGCTATTAGAGTTGAAATGAAAGTGGTTGCAATAATTCAGTTCCAAGTTCTGTAAAACTTTGATATTTTATTTGATCTCATAGTGTCCCCTAAAGTACCACATGCCATTTGTTTCCTGTTATTGCACTTGAACATACATATGAGTATCTAAGACTGATCCAAAATCACCAAATACAGTAAAGAGATTTGTTTTAGATGGCCAGTGATCAGGGCCTCAGATCTGTTTTGCTGGGATTCCACATAGGCTGATAATTTTATCTGGTTGAATCTCCTTCTCATTTAATGGAAAACGTACACTGATATCATGATTTATGATACCAAGTTCGCAGCGTGATCTGGAGTGTAGACAACAAATCTCTGAAGTATGAATTCTGCTTTAGCATTTATGTGTGTATATTTATATATTTTCTTTTGTAAAGCAACTGTGTATTCATACAGAACTAAAATCATCTATTGATATTGATGGAGGCATAAAAATAAAAAAAATACCACTTTTTCAGTGCATACTGCTTGGTTACTCTGGTTATTTTTGTCTGGCTTCTCTACTTAAGAGGCTGGGAAATTTACACTTCCATCCCTAGTTTATAGAGTCCAGTCTCAAAGCTCTCATACTGTACATTCTATTGTCATTCTTTCTTAACTTTTGAAAACTAAACTGCAACATTTTATGGGCTCCAGCACTGAATTGCAGAGCTGTCCTGCCTTTTATTGCCATTTCTTTCACAAGCTCAGTTAATGAAACTGATGAATGGTACTGAGAATTAAGATGATGGCAACATAAAATAGTAATGCAACTATTTCACGTGCCATTGTTCATCATTCATCCCAATAAAGCTTCCACTCTCCAAGTTATTTGTTTTTCAAAGATACTAAAGTCATTTAGGAGAATTTTAACTACCTTTCCCTCACCACCATCTTATTTTTTGATTAAAACCAAGCTTAGCACCATTAACTAATTTGTTTTTTCTTCTTATTGAGGTACAGAGGTTCTGAGAGATAGATCACATTGTCTTGTTAGAGGTACCAAGCTGGCGAGGGGTCTAGAGAAAAAGCCATATAAGGAGACGCTAGGGGTACTGGGCATGTCTAGTTTGGAGAAGAGGAGGCTGAGGGGAGACCTCATTGGCCTCTACAACTACCTGAAAGAAGGTTGTAGAGAAGTGGGAGTTGGCTTCTTCTCCCGAGTGAATAATGATAAGACCAGAGGAAATGTCCTGAAGTTGAGGCAGGGGAGGTGTAGGCTGGGTATTGGGAAGAATTACTTTACTGAAAGAGTGGTCAGGCACTGGAATGGCCTGTCCAGGGAGGTGGTGGAGTCACCATCCCTGGAGGTATTTAAGAAATATGTAGATCTGGCACTTCGGGGCATGCTCTAGTGGACAAGATTGCTGGGTGTTTTTTGTGTGTGTGTGGTTCCACTTGGTGATCTTAGAGGTTCCTTCCAACCATGATGATTCTGTGATTCTGTCTTCATGTAACCTTAAGCCATAGTATATGACAATGAGGATTTGGTAGTTTCTTAGACGGTACATTATAACAAGTGTTACAGCCTCCTACAGAAACAGAATTAAGTTTCACACACCATCAGAGAACAGCTGCAGAACTGCCCCAGAGCTTCTATGAGGTACCATTATGAAAAAATCCCTAAAAACTGATCTCTGATCCCAGTGTAAAAGAAACATCACCAAAACTTTAACATTATGGTTCAAAGACAATTTCTCTATAGTAAGGATTGAATGGGACTCAATGTGTTCTTATGTATTATAAATGGTTTTATAAGGCTTATACATAATATATAAAGATATACTTATTCATACAGATACATACTAGTCTGATTCAAATGAAAGAATAAAATTGGAAACACAAATGTTTTTTTTAAAAAACCTTATACGCATGCACTTATTTTTTTAAATTATTTTAGAAAAAAAAAGCAAACAGTATAAACACTTCAGTGATGCATATATCTCCACAAGACTTAACACACTCCACAGATTTTGAATTCTGGAGGCATTTTACAAAGTTACATGTCTGTGTCTAGATGTCTAGAGCTAAAATGAAAATTTAATTAACTAATGATGAGACTAACAGTAATAATAAAAGTTTCCATATAACCAGGGGCTTCATACAGGTTTGTAAAAATAATTTTGCAAAAGATATTCAAAACTTGAGAGTCACAAGTGTAACTGAGCAACCTACCTCTGGAAAATCAGCAGTTTCATCAAGGCTAGTCATAAATTCACGATTACTTTTGGCTGAATCAAAATATTTATGTTACAGAAATGTCAAAACAGTTCATTTTGACACTTACTCAACAAAATGTATTGGCATTTTTGAGACGTGTTTTTAAAGTCTTGTAAAGACAGATAGGGACAAACAAAAGCAAGATTCGTTTACCAACTGGGGAAGTAAACCCTTTTTTTGTCTAAAAATTAATTCAAAACATGAAGAAGACAGCCTCAAATCTTCCCTTTGCTTCAAAGGGTCAGTTCCCCAGATTATCCTACCCTTTATTTGTGATTAAGTATTCCAGAACTGAGATTTGACAACATCTGGTATCAAAATTATTATTTTCTAGGAACACATGATATGTTTTGGAGGAAGAGAGAAAGAGAGAATAGCCTCATGGCATAATAGCTGAGACTTTTGCCTTGATTTAAATTTGCTTTCTGTTAAATTTCTTACATTCCAATTATTTTCTGTGAGATACCTTGTAATGTTATTTTTTTAAAAATGAAAGTAGAGATAACAAGAAGTTAAGTGAATTGTGCAGGCAGATACAAAGCTAGTCACAAACTCAAAGCCAGAAACAATCAATCTCATGCCTGTTCATTAAGTAATAGTCTGGGGTTTGACTCAGTCGCAATGCCTAACATTTATACTTCAGTTGGACAGGAAAGCGGAACAAAGCTACACAAAGCTGGTGGCTATGAAATGAAATATTATTCATGACAACTGGCAAACACAGAGACTTTGAGTCTACCAGAACTCCTCTTTACGGGATTGTGGATAGTGACAGAGGGGTTTTTAGTATTTTTAAATATCTCAGTTCATGTAAATTAAATTTACACCAAAATGTAACCAGAGTGTAAAAATCCATTTTGTTTTGGAAGTTAAACTTGGAGTTACGCTTCCTGTCACAGTGTAGAAGCTTCAAACTGTAGTTATAAGCACTAGAAACTGACTTAAGAAAAATACTAAGTAAAAAACTCGTGTACCTTCTCCCAAAGGCACTCATTAGAGAAAGATATAAAACAAATGATAATTTTTTATTTTATCAGATAATTTTTAAAGATGCTATTGACATTATACAAGACAAAACATTTGAGTCATGCTTTCAAAACATTTCATTTGATATTGACCAGTATGTCCTGCAAATATACTAGCTCAAAAAAGGAATTGTTGGTTGTTATGCTTTGAAGTTGAAATTTACTAACTGCTGCCACTACAGCATCTTAAACATTGCAAATTAGTTGTCAGAGATTTAGCAGCTTAAATATTGACTGGATAATCACTGACCGATTGAGTCTAAAGTGGCTATTCTCATTCATACATCTGTATCATGGTAGCCCTTATATGGACTTAGAGGTTCCACTGAACTTGGTGTGGTAGAAAGTACCTTAAAAAAAAAATAAAAAAAATTCTTTAATGCATAAAGTTTGCTTGCCAAAGTGTGCTTCTAAGGTGGTTATCAAGAGATGGATCAAATGAATAATGCTAGTTATCCTGACAGATCATTGTCTTAGCACATCAACTCCCAGGGCAGTTTTCTGGAGAGACTCAATGATGTGGTTTACGGTCTTTTTACATGATCCTCTCACCTATAAAGGAACATCAAGGGTAAAGTCCAAAAATATAGGATGAAAATCTTTACTTCATAATGATTCTGAAATCCTAATAGAGGAGCAAATAACCTAATACAAAGTGGGAGATGACAGAGAGGTTGAGGATTGATCACTAAGGCTTTTAAAAATGAAAGACTGTGTTTGGTCTGATAGCAAAATAGCATCCAAAATAGTGAGAGAAAACAGCGTAACCCAATTAAAGCAAGTAGCAAGGGATAATTGTCTTTGCGGCAGCCTTTGGGTGGAATAATCATCAATTACAACAGTAGACACATATAACCAAGGATTCAACTGTGAAATGACAGTGACAAGGGGCAACTAGTAGAGGCTCATGTTTTCTTATTAAAAAGTAGTTTGACATGCACTGAGGATCTAGATACACAATGTAATTACAGAATGCAGGTCACTGTGCTTTCCTCCTCTTTCAGAGACAGAACAATTTCTCTTCCATCCGTCACAGTTTTTTCACTGCTGGAAAATTCATTTACTCTCTTCCTCATATTCCAAATTTCAGTTTCACTTCCAGTAAAACTGTGTGGAAGTGTATAGAAAAGAAAAGCCAAAACATGCAATATATACTATGTTTCAGTATCCATTTTCATTAGTACCTGATGCACAATCTGGTTTTAAAATAGGTTAAAATTACAAACAGTTGGGGTGAGCTGAAAGTACATTCCTTCCAAGTTTGGGGTATTGAAGTTTAGTCATGTGGTGTGAGGCATTCTGTAAAGCATTAGTGAAATTCAGACACTAGATTTTGTCTAGAGTTAATTTCCTACCCTGTATCTACTTCCCTTGCTTGAGATCTAGTTAGGTAGAAATTTCCATTTCAGCACTGATAATGAAGTTAACATGACCAGTTTATGCCAGTTCAATAATATAAACATGACCAGTTTAATAACATAAATCTTCTCGCCAAAAGACAAACAGCAAGCTTAATATTTCTATTTTTATGGAGACAAAACTTGATGATTTGCATGGAATTTCACATGCTACATTTAAGTTTGTTTAAAGTTGAGAGCTTGAAGCCAAACTCCAAGGTAGGAAATACCACATGAATCAAAACAAAAGGGAACTTTCATCCCTTCAGACTGAAAATATTGGCCTTTTGGTGAGCTAAACCTACAAGGTCTCAATAATCTTTTTTTTATTTGTACCATGAACTGAGAGTAGATAGAAAGATACAGAAGAGTGACAGCATAAATGTGCTAAAATATTGAATCAGCCCAGGTTACATGCACTTTTTTGACTTTGAAAAGGTAGAAATTCCTGAAAGCATTGTTTGGTTCCCCATAACAGCACCATATAACAATGCAATTTTGTGATTGTACTTTTTTTTTTCATCAGTTTCACAATAAAGATTATGAAAAACTACAGCTAAGCAAAGAAAAGTAAAGAGTAACTCCTTTATCCAATGTATAAAACAATGAAAAAAGTAAACCCAATGAATGTCTAGCTATTTAGATGGTGAAGTCTCAGCTCTTCAGTAAAACATTCTTATAGCCCCCATTAATAATACAACAGAGAAAACAGCTGATGGATTCCCTTGAAACCATATTAGAATGGGTCAACTCACTCTCCTGAACAAGGCAAGAAAATAGCCACCAGCTGAGTAAAGCCAAGGGGTGACATAATGATGGATGGCCAGATGGTTTTACCACAAAAAGAATAACCTGTCCACAAACAGTAGAACACAGTTCTCAAGCATAAATATATTGACTCAGTCTGCAACAGAAAATGGAGAATAAACCAGTTTAAATTGAAGGCCCTCAGAATTACTACTTTCTCATATACTCTCAGTGATTCTCTCCACTGAGGAAAGAGAATGTCAATAAAAAGGAGAGCCACATAACTGCTTTTGCAAACATTATTTCCTCCCCTTCTCCCCCTAGATGTATTAATAAATATTAATTTATAATGTTCTTATATATTTTTTCTTAAATGCAAAAGCTTTATCTCAAGCAATGTTCAAACATTTACTTCCTCTTGAAATAGACAGGTTTGTTCCAAATGTAGTTGTGAAGTACTTGCATTTTCTTCTCTAAGGAATACAATCAGTTTCGAGAAAAATAATAATAATAAAAAATAATACAGAAATATAGAGATACATACATTTTATCAAAATATTCCATTTGTAGGGAAGAGCTCTTTTGAAACTAATTTCTGAAAGTAATATTTTTGCTCATGCCATAGTGTGCTTTTCCATCTATCAGTCACACCTTAATAAATTTAGAAACTTTTGTTCAGTCCTTAGCAAAAGGTACAAGAAAGGTTTCAGTCTCATAGACATTCTCTTCCTTTTTAGCATATAAGAAAATTTTTGGATGGGTAGCTAAGGTGAACTCTATTATTTGTGAAAAATAGTACTCTGAATTCTGCTTGGAATGCTGTATCATCAAAAGCAACAACCCTACCTCTTTCCCAGATGATGGTTTGATGATTCAGAAGTTCATTTTAAGTGTTGTTGGAAGAGTTAATGGAGCTGTGATGGAAAGAATCAGAGAAATTATTGTAGAATAGTTGAAGGGAAAGAAAACATCAAGTAGATTGCTGAAGTTATTTTAACAGGGAATTATGTGAAGGGACACAAATTCTTAGAAAATAAGATCAAATTTATTCCTCTGCTCATAGAACATTTGGCCTTAATTTTATTTTTCAAAACTAAGAAATAAAACACAATTTTTTTTACAATCTATTTTACTTTTCTTCATCCTTCTGAGAATTAGTTTGATTCTGAAACAGAATCAAAATCTTGAAAAAAAAATATTTAAATAAGCTTTCAAGTAAAAAAAGTCAACATTATATTGTTCTCACTTTATTCTTTTTTGTCAAAATTGCTTTCTGAATTTAACTCATTCTAGTCATTTGGTCAGAATCCAATCTGATGTTACATGATTAGAACACTAGAACATTACAGATATAAAGCACTGCAAAGTGTCACTTTTAAAGAAAAATTGTACTAAAAAGAGTAACAATAGGTCTCAAGTGTTAAATACATGCATATGTTCATATTGTATAAGCATGCATACAACAGAGAGATAAATGGTTTAAGGGTATTAAATAATTTTTTATGGCTATATAACTATGTCTACACTATGTGGAAATTTGAACTTTTCTTATATTGACTGGAACATATTTGTCCTTGGAAGTTTCACCAGGAGTCATGATGAAAATTCAACTGAGTTCTCCCACATGCTTTATTGTATCAAACCACAATCTCTTTTCCCTTCTAGGGTCCTTGAGTTCCTGATCTCTTTTTCACCTCAGTCAACTGACATTCCCGTTACTTACTGATTTTTCTTTTCACCATCAGATTCCATTCAATTTCTTCCTACTGCTTCTTCTCTGCTTGACTTTATTTTGTGAGTAGGCATTCTAACACACTGAAGAGGGATAGAAACTGTGACTAACCTTCATCTCACAGGATTCACTTAAAGCCATCATCAATATATTCATGGAACGATGAATAGAAAGTGAATCAGGGACTGCTGAGCACGTCTGAGAAGAGGAATTGGCAGCCAGAAGGTAGGATGAAGAGACTGCAATATTATATTTTTTTTCTTTTTCTCTAAACAAAATCCCTCTGGCAGCCCTGGATTAGAGGAATGTTCACTAATTAGCATAGAAAATGATTGCCTGCTTTAGTGAAGGGCAATTCTACACCATTCAGATAAGGTTTTGATTCCTCCCCCTAAAGCTACAGCAGGGAATTTGGATTCATCAGTCATAACGGGTGATGAAATGAAGCAGAACCTGTTTCAAATGTTACAGAAGCATAAATTAGGACAAGCTTTGTGGTACTTTCAAAATCTGCTGAACGTCTTTCCTTTTTTTTTTTTTTATTATTTTCTGGGACACAGGGGGAGAGGTTAACTAATTGTGATTGTAAGTACCGAATACATGGCAGCCTATCATTGAAAGATTTGCAATAATATCTCAGTCACAGACTTGAAGGTGGTTCTCAGATCTTCCTGAGGCATAGAATAGGCCTTTGCACTGTTAGAAAATTCAGACATGAAGGTTAATTCTGGAAAGTGAGGTAAAACAAGTTTATAAAGCTTATTTATTCTTTGTTAAATGATTTTATTCTCTTTTTTTTTTTGAAGAAGAAGACGGTAATCTCCAAATAAGTGGATCAAAAAAAAAACAAAACAAAGCAACCTCCAAAACATTTAAATATACTCATCTGAACTACTTTGAGTTCTCCCTAAAAATGTTCTAAAACATTCTTAATATAGAGACAGTCAGTTTAGCTTAGCACACAATGAGGATTTTCATTACATGAACCTGAAGCTACTATTTATTGTATGCACAAAAGATACTTTTGTTTTTCTTCCTTCCTGAACACATTTTGGCCTTAAAAGCTTTCTTCTCAGAATTATCTTCATGTGTCTTAAATTACTGTGGAGGAGTTGACCGCACTCAGCAAGATGTAGAACTTGTATCCACTGCCCATGTTTTTAGTATGGTACATATATTAAATCACATTAGCTTAGAAGCCAGAAGATACCTCCGATAGGTTTTTGCTAATGCAAGCTTGATTCCATGCCCATGTTTTTCTTCAGTGAAGAAGTGGCAGTAAGCCACTGAACTTTGCTTGAACTCAGATTCTCAGAACAGTGCAGTACATATTTGATGCAATCCATCCTCTTCATATTTAATTTTTATTTCTTTTTATTTTAATTTTCCAGAGTTTATTATCACTTACTAAGCAGCTAAGCAGGACAGACTGTGACTAGTCCTGTAGTTTAGTCAGGAATTTGAACTCTATTAACACATATTCCAAGAAAAGTTATCTCACAAAACACTATTCCATGTTTTAATTTTTTTTTTTTCCCCACAAACTCCGAAAAACAAGAAGACAAAGACCTCTGAAATGGAAATTTTACATTATGATCAATAATTCATTTTCAAACTATAATTTCCATAGCAAAATTCATGACATTAGCAAGTGCTAATAATAGGTGCATTATTTTCCTGAGTCTATTAAATTGTAACGTAACTTATTAATTTTAAAGTGGGATATATTTCTTAAGATCTAGTTTTCCAGAGAATATTTTTCTCTATTCTGCAGAAATTAGGAAAAAAAAAAAAAAAAAGAAGGGAAACTGTTCTGATAAGTAGCAGCCATATGCTGGAATTAACTGGTCAAGTCCTGTTCTATTAGGCTGTGATGAACACAACAAACTTCTTATGCATGACCCTCTTCCAAGAATTGTATGTACTTCAGCTCGCTGACATCAGGCTTGGTATGTTTTGCAGCTTTACTTGCATGCCATTTCTTTCTCCCGTTCCTCATCCGTTTGACTTGTACTTTCAAATATCTGCTGTGTTGAGCTTTGGTGTTAATTTCAGTGAAATGGTCTGCAGAATGTTTCCTCTCAAACACATGAAATAATGTAGTCAAACGGCATCTAGGTTCATCTCAAACATACATAGAGCAAAAAGACCAGAATAGTTGGTTCACCAATTTTGATCATCACTTATGAAAGAAAACTGCTTTCCATTTTCTGTACTAAGGAGATTCAAAGTTCAAAACCAAATACAATCTAAATTCTCCCAAATGCTTATAAATTATGTTAGTAGGCAATAAAATAGAATGATCTGAAGAGGTAAATCCACAAAGGAAGATATATGAAAAAAAGTCCTTACTTTAACTGGTGCTCTGGCTTGTGAGGGAAGGGACGGGTAAAGGAGCTAATCCAGAGCTGGCTGAAGAGTACTAGTCTCAGAGGCAGACAGTTCTGCTCTAAGTATACAGTACAGCTCCTTAAGTAGAGCTGAATAAGGATTAAAAAGGCATTTGCAGTCATTTATAATTGTTGAAAAATTATGTTGCTTATCATATTTAACAGAGTAAGAAGTTAGTTTGTTGCCCTTGTGGGACAGAAAGTTTTAGCAGAAAAGCACTGTGTAGACAATTTCTTTCCATTCTACATATACTGAATAGGCCATCCTGAGCCAGCTCTAACAGGGCTGAGTCCTTATGATGAAGCTGAAAATGCAACTTTGTAATACATATTTTTATAGCTTTGTAAGCCAAATCTGAAAACAGATTTAAATTCTCCTTCTACCTTATCTGCAGGTCTTATACCTTATACTATATACTTATATACTTATAATATATAGTATATACTATATACTTGTAAACTATATACTTATACCATATACTATATACTATATACTTATACTATACCTGGAAACAACTGGATGTAAAATATCTCCAGTTTTCATATATTTTTTCAATGCAATTTCAGTTGAATTTTGAGTTCTGTTAATTTGGAAGATGTTGTAGAACTGTGAGTTTATTTTAACTCAAAGCTAATAAGCAACTTAAGGCAAAGGATTCCCTTGAATTTCAACTATGCTGCAAGCTGTGTTAGCAGTTTTTACCAACAGAATCATAAGATTTTGGTGAAGATTTAATACATATAGATTAATATGCACAGGTGAGGTAGAGGAAGTTTGGGACAACAGCTGTGCAGAAAACTGAGCTAAACTCAAGTCACATCAGCATTGTAAACCACCAATACATTTGATTTCTTTTTCTAAATTTCCAAAAATCATATTTTAGCTAAGGAAAAGAAAATGTTAAATAGGAATAGAGGAAAACTTGGATTTTTCTTTACTTGTGACCTTGTCTTTATATGTGTCCTCTAGGGAATTACCTTATAGACAACCAAGAACTTGTATTGCTTGCTCTAAACTACTTTACTCACAAGAAACATTTTTTCCCAAATCAATGGCAAAATTATTGAGCATCTAAACCCAAAGGCTACGGTGAAGAATCGCTGTTAAGCAGAGATGAGTCCTTTCATTGATACAGGACATGATGCACTCCAGCTGAAAGAAGTACGGCATTTCCCAGCAAAAGGATTTGTTGTTTTGAGCACAAAAATAAGATATGCCATGACCACTGGGTGACACTAATTTTGCATTTGATACTTTTATTATGTGGAAATATTTCTAGAAAATTACACTCTTTTGTAAGACGGCAGACAATTTGAGTTGGAAAATTAATCCATAAAAATAAACACAATCTGGCCATTGTCTCTGCATTTTGCTTTGCTGTTCACAGAAATTGGGAAGTGCTAAGTATTTTCACAGGAGTGAAAGAATACAACAGTCAGCTCTTCACCAGCTATGATTAGCTCTTAAAGCAATGTCATGGATATAAAAATTATTCTTTTCACCCAACTTTGTAGGCAAACTGAATAATTCAGCATTTCTTTGTTATCATACAAATCTGAAGTGAACCTATGAAACCCTGTTTAGTGCCTTGTATTCATTAGTTTTTGCTATAAGGTATGTGCTGCAAAGATTGATGAATGATACATGCTTGTATTCATTACATATGACTTTTAAATCTACTGAAAAACAATTCAGGCAAAGACGGTAGAAGTGTTTTAAAATCATGATTAGTCTGAGGGGATAAAGGAATTGTTGACACTGTGAATTAGGTGAAATCGGAGATTTTAAAAAGGGTGGGTAAAATCATCAACTGCCTCCTACCATGTCTTTAGTAGGGAGGAAAAAAAAGTGTTTCTAATTGTTCCAAACAATGTTCAATTTTTAGTACATATGTAAAATCTAGAGGGGCCTCTACAGCCTAAAGCACAGATCCATAGATTTTAAGGTCAAAAAGAACTACCACGATCATCTTATCTGACCTACAAAATAACTTAAGCTATTAAATTTCACCTCTCATTCCTGCAATAGGGTAATTATTCTTTCCTGCTATGGAAGTGAATGTTACTGGGCCAAATGTGAATTGCTTTGTTTGTCCTTGGAAAGACCCTCTAGAAAAGGTGCTACTATCTTTCTATAAACTGATTCAATTTATTAAATTCATCTGAGTTGCCTGCTTTCTCACAGTGAGATTGCTTTGGTCCTTTAGGTTTCTCCTACAGAATATGAGCAAAAGGATTGCTTATATCCCCAAGGCGAATGAAAGCCCATGCAAAGATGGAAGTTATCTGATTGCATCCGTCCTATTTCCTTCAGACCAGCACCTCAGTTCAGCAGAAACCTGAATCAAGCCTGCGATGTTAGGATTTATCTGCATCCATGTTTTGCCACGGTTCAATGATATTGGTCTAGGAAAAGTTCATTTTCTATTACCAGATTGCTGCTTCTAGCATTTTTAGAACTCTATAACCTCATCCTTACATTACACATGTTTTCAGTCAAATATATATATGTAATTAAGCATACATTACCCAAATGTTTTGCTGCTGATGTTGCTGTTGTTACTATATAGCATTAATGCCCTAAAACTTAAATATATAGATGAGGGAATAGGAAGTCCTTGTTATTATTTCATTTTTTCCTTCTGTTTTAAAAAGATGACTATTCAGGCAATTTTCCATGAGCTTGGAATATTTCTTCCAGCAAAAACAAGAACATCAGGTTTCTAAAACACAGTGCTTATGAATTTTGCTGGTTTTCCTCAAAGGTTGCAGAGCTGGCATGGTGGACTTGGTAATTAGGAAGGGTTTAAATTTCTTCCTACAGATTTTAAATTTAACATTCTTGAGATTACCTTTGACTCTGCTAAAATTTCCCAGCAGAGTTTTCTCAAGCAGGTCTCTCCAAAGCTGGACACTTGTGTTATTACCTATTGGTCCTGACCCTAAGTATCCAAACCCCCAAGGTGCACTCAGAGCACTGGTCTCTGACTTTTTAAATAAATATAAGCAATGCCCCCTAGCATGTAATGTTTCTTTGTGTTGCAGGCAGATGAATGAGTAAAAATGGCAGCTGCAACCTGTTAACCAAGGGCAAAATGAATGAAAATAAGCAAGCTGAACCATCCTGATTTATGAGCTATCTGTCTCTATCCTGATTATCTCTAGTCCTCTTCTCCATCCTGTAGCTGGACCAGTCAACATATTCACCTAGTCAGTCCAAGGAAGAACTTCCTCAAGAGTTGTCTATAATGACTGTGAAACTCCAGGTATGTCAGTATCAATCCTTTTGGAATTATAACTGTTGGCTGAGGAAAACTAAATTTTCAGATTAATGTAATTTCTCCACTTATACTTTTTCACAGCTGAAGAAAGAATAAGCTAATGATCCTGTCACCAGCCTGTAGGCTTTACCCTTTTAGCTGGTGAAGGGCAAAACAAATAATGCTAATAAATACTTGGACTTTAGTGAAAGATCAGGAATATAAAATGACTTCTGAAAGCAAAGATATTTATCTCAAGAAATAGCAATATCATTTTTATTTATGTGATCTATAATCAGATGCAGATGGTTAATTTGACCACATCTTCTTATTTATGGATAATTTCCAGTTACAAACCCCCCTCATATATTGCTTCTATTCAGTTATGGAAAGTACTCTCTATTGCAGTATGAATAGAACCAGCTACTGTACAACAAAAAAAATGAAAGGATGCAATTAATAAAGATAAGCTTAGTGCTTCAAAAGTACTGAAAGTGAGGATGACTCTTGCTGTCCACAAAAACTTCAATACACATTTTTGTCTGTTTTAATTTTAATTTTCTCACTTTTCTTTGCTTGGGTCTTTGTCTGGAACAGTAATTAAAATTACCAAAAATGGAATGAGATCTCTTTTTGCATTTCTCACTAATAAAAACTGAGAGGTGTTAGGAAACATTATTTAATTTGAGGTTCCAGGCTGATTTCTAAATAAAGTTTTGAGTTACTTAGGGATAAGTCCAAACATGGGGTGTTTATCTACACATAGCTTCTGTTACCGGTGGCACATCCATCATATCCTTCTAGCTATGACACTCTGAGAACACACTGCTGTGATTTTGCTTGTTCAAATAAGAAAATGGGCATTACTAATATTCTGCTCTTAATTTCAAGCAGATAAAATCACAAGATTCTAAAACACACATTTCTGTGCAGGTTGGGCTATTCCTGCAAACCTTTGCTGAATCTTTTGGAAGCAAAACTCTTCAATATACTGAAAAGTGCAAAGAAATTTTTTTTTCTCTCTTCAGGAGTAAACCATGCAGTAGTTAAGCACGCCTCTATTTTCAGAGTAGCGTTCTCTGGAAACACAGAACATTTTTAGTCATAATTTAGTTAAATAAATTATATGTAAGTGAAGAACCATTAGAAAACTTGAAATATGAATTTTCTGAAAGTTTTACCTTGTTACAGCAGCTAAGGAAAGCTATATGGGCGGTGGAGCTCAAGGGGGTGCATGTGTGTGCATAAAACTGATACCCTCTTCCCTGGACATATCATTTATTGTAAAGAGACAAAGAACTTCTACTGTAACTCATGTGATTTCTGTTCATTTGTTCCTTAATACAAACTTCCTTTGTGACTTTAAGAAAGTAGTTTGATTTCTTTGTACATCACTTCTTTCTCTACAAACAATCATAATAGAATTTACCTTCCTCTAGTCATGGTCTACTTTATTTTTGCTTTTAAACTAGAAAATATTTTGAACAGAGATGCTTAGCCACTTTATGAAAAGACAATTTTCACTTTAATTTTCTGTAATGATAACAATAATAATAATAATTCAGGAGCTATTATCTTGATCAGGAGTCAAAGAAAAAGCAGTCCTTTATTCAGTTTTACTGTCTCCAGAATTATTTCTCCTTGAAATGATTTGTTTAATAAAGGTTCTGATTACATTATATTTTTTTAATCATTTCCCTTGGGGAAACCACAATCTATTGGGGTTTTATTCCTCTATTTTATTATATTTTAGAAAAAAACATGACAGCTTTTTGCACGGTCCCATATATGCGCAGATGGAAGAGATTACTCAGCTTTTATCATACCATTACTGAAGTAAACATTCAGCCTGCAGTTTTCCACATTAATTATTGCTTATTATAATCCCTGTTAGAGACCGCCTCCGTTTTTTGTTAATTATTTAACTAGTTACACCTTTCCCCAGGCCTCTGTGGTTAGTGGGAGGGGGGTACCTCATGGAGGTTGAGTGAGCAGGCCCTTACGGGCCTTGCACAGTAGGTGGCCCCACTCTGTGAGGAATATTCGGAGCAAACAAGTGGTTTGGTCCCCAGAAAGGAGAGAAGTGAAGTGTTAGAGCTGGTAGAGGATACCTGGGCAGTGGGATGTTTTCAGCAGGTGAGGATGTGGCATGGAGTGGCCGAATGTGGTAGGTAGGGCCTGCAGGGCTCCTTGCCTATGGTGATGGCTGGGGCCCGGCCTGGCCTAGCTCTGTGTCTACCGGCGGCCTGCTTATATCTGGGGAGGCTCCACTGCAGGCCTGAAGCCTCTAGAACAAAGAAAATCACAACAACTTTTCATTATTTTCATGGTGTACTTACAAAACTTGTTTCTATGCTTAATATTCACCTTTACCTACTGACACAGGCACTTGCTTTAACTTCTGAATGTAGTTTACTGTGCTGATGAGTAGAAGAGCTGAGTTATTTTCACGTCCTTATAATGTGAAATGTTGTGCCATGTTTTACTTTGTTATCTTCCTTTTACTTACTTGTAAGCTAGCTTTCTTGCCTGCTGACTGTTCAAGCCTACACTGATCTGAAATGAAGTCCTGCAGGTGGCTGTGAATTTATAAAAGTTGAAATACATTTAAACTACAGCAGAGCATTNGGGGGGAGGGGGGGCATCTCAGTTTTTATAGCACTTTATTTCTTCTCTATAAATGTGGCTGTCCGCAGTTATTGTGTGTCATTGAGACTATGGAATAATGATAATGCTATTCTAGTCCTAAGGAAGTAGTTAATTTTAGTTAATTTCTCTTTTTTTTCTCTCTCTCTTTTTTTTTTTTTTTAATCATGATTTTGCATTCCTCCTTACCAGATGTGTTGAAGCAATGCATGGCTTAGCTTCTCTTTCAGATTATCTTGCTGCTTCTTTCCCAGTGTGGATGTACTCCTGGGCTGATGATGAGAGAGTTTGCAGGGGCCTCCTGCTGTTTAGATAATGGAGAAGACTTGTTAACATAACTGTTTCTCAGAGAAATGCTGAGGATGATTTACAGCCCCTGAAATATTCCCTGAACAGTCATATAATGCAGGGGGATTGTGGTTTTTGACAGACTATGACACTAAGGTAATGGGGAGTTTTGCTACTGATTGAGTAGAGGAAGCCTTGCATATCCACGCAAATGTGAGAAGTCATGATACAACTATTCGCAAAATTTCACATTTATCTTCTTTACTGTATCTGTATCATTGCCTCATTGCCCCTTAAACATGAGGAAAAACAAAAAGGAAAGAAAAAGTAGCTTTCTTACTCCAGTTCTTGCTTAAATTCTTAAATAACACTTTCCTTAGGAGCAGTACTATTTTTGAAATACCTCTTTGAGTCCAATTCATAATATACAGAAATGCTGTTGTAAGGGATTCTAGTATATAAATTAATATATAAATTACATTTATCAGTAAGAATAAGTAGTCTAATAATAAAGTTATCTAAATAGACTGCAATATATATGTGTATTAGCATTGTTTATACATAAGTAAATTTTAGTTAGATCCCAGTATGTGGATTAACAGAGATCCGCTGAAGGAGAGGTAGATGGCTGTGTTTACATAATGTGGATATGTACTTTGAATATCTGCCTTTATATGCTTACAATATAGCTCTGTTTGGTAAAACAAAACCAGACAAAAACCCCTACCGCTTTTTCCAGAATAACAAACTTCAAAGACTGGGATTTTTTTTTTTATTTTTTTTTTTTTTGTGGTGTCATTGAGCTGATTAGTTATTCTTTGGCATTTAATATCCTGAAAGCAACAGGACAGATGATCTGTTCTGTGGACAATTTTAACTACTTTCAATTTGGGAGTTTAGTATATCTTTCCCCCTCGGCCCTTGCTTCTGCATTGAGTGTTGCCAAATCATATAAGGTTTCCTGTCTTCAGGGCACTGAAATTAAGATGGGTGGGTTTGTACGTAAATACAGGGAGATTTATTTTATGCCTATTCAATGCTCAGTTTCTACAGAAAGAGTAAAACCTGAAGACCAAATCAGGGAAAAAGGGCAATTAAAGCTCAAATCATAATTTCCACAATCTCTCTATAGTAGACAGTGTCTGGGATGACCTGGTTCCTGGGTGCAGGAGATGAACATTGACAGAAGGACTTAATAGAACTGTGTGTTTATTTGGTTCCTAAGACAGACTCTTTTCAGGTCAAAAGTAGAAACTGAATGAAGGCAGGCATAGGCTATTCTTTTATTTTTGCCATATTACTGAAGATGGAATTTATATTTATTTTAATGAAGATATTTGTGGCCAGTAGCTTAATAGAAAATAAAGAAACATCTTCAAATGGCATGGTTCACTGAAGTTGTGGTGCTGTTCTATGAAAAATGATGAATATAATGTCCTTGCATTCAGTAGCTGAAAAATCAAGCTTTTAAATGAAGGGAAATGGTATGTTTGGGGGGAAGATACGGGTGAACAGAGCTTTCTTTCAGCCAATTTACGTGCACAAACTCACAAAAGAGCAATGAAAATGTAAAGCAAGAAGTGTTCCCAGTGTAATGGCATTTTACTCTTAGCCTTTTGTTTTTCTCTTTTAATAATGCCAGTTATCAGACAAAAGGGATTAGATCCAGTGTGAAGAATATTTGAAATATAACCTACTTCAGTTAAGAAGGAGAAAAAAAACCTTCCATTTGCTCACAGTTTTGTGCAATGCTTCTTTCAAGCATCAAGATTATTGTTTTCTTTCTCCAATATTTATGGAAAATACATGCAGTCCTGGCTGCACAGCTGTAAAAATCTGAAAACATAGTGTAAAATATTCCTGAGCCTAATCTATCAGCAAGATGTGTGCAATACATGCATGCATGTTGCTGCTAATCTTTTCAAGGTAGATAACTCATGCCTGTAGTGCCCCAGATGTCAAGTGTTGTTGGGGGGGGGAAAAAAGGTGAAAAGCTTCTCAAGTGTATCCAGAATAGCTACATCATATGCATGCAGTGAAGTTCAAGGAAGATGACTTTGACAGAGTTTAATGCTGGAGAACAAATTGTTTCATTCATTTGAGGGGGAGTAAGAGATCATTCTGTTTGTGTGTAAAAATGAGAAACTAATAGTTTCCACAACAGCATAAACTAATTAATGTAATGAACTCAGCTAAGAGAAAACCAGGACTGTGGCATCAGAGCTATTGTTAAGAGCACTCAGAAGATGGATATGAAAGAAATGCAGTAGCTGAAACTTGAATGTGGAGTTGTGTGCCAAATTTCTGGGACTTTCTGTTACTGTTATTTTCTTCTGAAAATATTTTAGTGGTAAACTAAAAAATCAAATATTTTTACTGGAAAAGTATGCTGTAATTCATGGCATGTAGTAAAACATAAATGTAAACATAGTTGTCCTGGTTTGAGGTAAAAGGAACCAATTGTTTGAATATTATGTAAAAATAATGTTGCAATTAGTTAAAGAAAAACTGAAATGAAACATTGCTTTTATGTTAGCCACTGTGTGTTTCAGCAAATGGCAGGAGGTGTTTCAAAGGTCTGGGTGAATGTGTCAGACTTCTTAGGTTCTAATAAAAATGTTTCTCTAAACTGTAAATTAATGAAATGTACGGTGTCCCTCCAATGACTGGTGCTGGCTGGGAGAGAAGAGGGGAAAAAAAAGTGGGGGGGAACAGTAAACCATGTGCAACCAAAAACCTGGGAGGAAATAAATATTTTACACATGCAAGCACTCTCTTTTTTTTTTTTTTTTTCAACACAAAGAAAGACTGGTTTTGCACAGATATTTAGAATGGTTTAATAATGGTTTAACATCAATGGGAGATGGAGTTCATGAATTGTAAAATCTGCGCTCAATGACACTTTGGTTCCACTATGTTAATTGGTTTTCTGCAAAATTTATTTTGCTCATTAAAATGGTTTGAGTACTACCTTGTTCTCCTACCAATACTCAGATTTACAAAGTTAGTCATATATATATGTGTGTGTACATATGATAATGTTAATCACAGTTTAGATACTGAAGGAATATAGAAAAAATGTCCTATGTTTTATATGCTCCATGGCATACGGCTAATGACTACCAACAGACTATCTAACTAAATTTTTAATTTTTACATGTCAAACTGAAATGAATATTAAAGGTGCATAAAGATTTTTATGAAGCAGCTTTGAGTAAACAGTATGTTGGTTTTAAAAATAATTTGCTTAACTATGTTAACACCAAAATTATACACTAAAGTTTTCCCTTTGTCTGTAAAAAGGAGTACCTACCTATTGAAAATAATGTAAAGAAGAGGTTAAGGCTGCAAAAAATGATACACTGTGAGGCTGATCCCTTTCACAGTGTATTTTTTTGTGAGTGCTCTTGATTGCTCTTACTCTCAGAACTGTGTTATCCTGGTATTTCTCCAGTACTTATTGGAATGTTAAAGCAATAATATCACTATTCTCTTCAGTGGTTTACCTTTTTTTTCT
Source organism: Pedionomus torquatus (assembly GCA_013398155.1). Taxonomy (NCBI): domain Eukaryota; kingdom Metazoa; phylum Chordata; class Aves; order Charadriiformes; family Pedionomidae; genus Pedionomus; species Pedionomus torquatus. The sequence goes on along the minus strand of VZRU01020961.1, from coordinate 248,654 downwards.
TCCCCCATCCCTCCCTCCCTCCCCCCATTTGAAATTTCTACTAACTTTTCAGTAGCGATAGGTTGAATAGTAACTTTCCATAAGGTATATTTACTATTCTCCTTTACTATCTTGGGCAGTCTGCCTAAATCTAGGAAGCAATTTTCTGTATGACAAAAGTGTTTCTTAACCCTTTGCTGTTATGTTTCTTTCTGTGGAGCATCTGGTGTTATTAAAGAAAAGGTATGAATCAAAATTGACTATATTCCTGAAAATGCATTGCGGTTCTTATAAGGCTGTGTGCTGAAGGGTAAAAGTTTGCATCACAGAGGATCTGTGAAGCATTATGTCCCACTCCCTGGGAAGTTCCCCCATTGAATATGTCCCAGAATTAGGGTTAAAGGTGCCTCAAACAGCTTGCCTGATGAGTTGACTCTAGGCACAAGGAACATGACTTAGATTATGAAAAAGTCTGTCATGTGCAAAATGTTCTTGCAGGAAACATTTGGGCTCAAAGAATAGTTCTTTGTTTCACTCAGAAGTTTCTGAGGTGTCCTAATAGATACTGACTTATTAAATTAACTTGGTAAAACGTTACAGGGCCAGGAACAGAAGAGCAATGTTTCCTATGTTTTGTTTTCTCCACTGTGTAATTGAGTGCATAGATAATGGTTTTAAGTAGCTGTAATGAAGATCAGCGGGGCAAAGTCTCTGACAATTTTTGTTTAATAGACAGATGTGCAGAAGACTCCACTCCCTACTCTCTAAAATCTACTTAAAAGTAAAACCCCTCATGAAAATGTCACAGGGAATGAATTCCTTGCTGCATTTTTCTTATTTGGGTTGAAACTCAGGAGTGTGTGCTCAGGAGTAGGTAGTAGAAAAGGACTTTCTGTGAACAAAAAGTCCACACAAAGTGGTGGTGTTATTCTGATTACAAGAGAATGTGTATATCACAGATGCGCTTTCCTGTGGCCAGGTCAGGCTGAAGTGTGCTCACCGCTATGTAATACATAGCAAGCTGTAGCATCAGTGTGCAGCTCTGTTAGCAAGAGTACTAGTATAGCTCAGGATGCTTTCTGGAGGAACAACAGTAAAGTTTCTTAGCTTTATACAGATGACCTATGTGCTTTCAGTATGATGTGGTTAAATCTGTGGTCTTCATTAACATCTGAAAGCAGACATGTTTTACAATTGCTTTGGAAAATAGTTACGTAGGTTTCTGGGTCCTTTACTACTTCTCCCTTTCTCTCCTTTGCAGCTAGCTATTCTTACCTGTGTTAGTTCGTGTTCCCTCCCTTCACCAGTACTTAAGGATGTAAAAGACTCCACTTTTAAATGATTTTTAAACTGGATTATTTGTTCCATTAAAAGGTTGCCATATCATGTACAAAATATTTAGGAATTCATTAATGATGACTCTGAAAGCCAAACACATCTTATGTTTGTTTTGAGGTTTCATCATGGGACTGAATCTAATGTGAACAAATTAATACTTGTTAGTATTCTCACTGCTTCCTGCATGTATGATATCCCATTGCATTCAGTAGACAGTTCTAATTTTGTAAATTCTTTATTGCTGTGCTATCTTTGAAGAAGAAGGGTAAATCAAACTGACAGTTACACTTAGCAAAAGTTAATTAACATTTGTAAAACAAGCATTTTATTAGTGTCAAAATATTGGGTTTTTTTTCCTTTTATTTTTCCTCCTATTTGACTTACCTGGTCATTCCTCAGCAAAGGTGAGCACTTCTACCCAGAAGTTAATGGCACTGAAAATCTCTGGTGGCTCTAGGTGTAATAATTGGAAAGAGTTCTGAGGCAGAAATTACTGTAAAAGCAAGCAGAAAGAAGCCAGTGTGGAGAGATGGAAAAGTAAAGTTGAAAAAATCCCTGAGATGACATGTTTTCTCATCATCACAACCAGTTCTGTGCTGTCTGTCAACTGGAGAAATCTCAAAGCCCTGGCAGTAGCACTAATTTAATCCAGTGGTAATTTATGTGCCACTCAAGAAGGGGTCTTTTTTTAACATGAAGAAATTACTCTGATTACATAATTGAATGGCAGAATTCATTACTGGGAAATGCCACCTGTGGAGAAAAATTTGCTCTAAATCCATTTCTACTATGGAGTAGCAGATTAGTGTAGCATAAGTCACTCAAGAAGCCATCACGGAAATTATAGATGGAATAGACCCAATAAGGTATGTAATCCATCCCCATCAGAGTATGATTGTTCCTTATAATGTATTTTGTATTGCCAATGCAATTTGAAACGGCTCAGATAATGAGTATTTAGCTGATTTTATAGGAAATAAATGAAATGACACTATGCTGATCACAGGTCCTGACTGGCTGCTAGAAAAGTTTTATTAATGCTAGTATTAGCTGGTATTTCTTAAGTGTGGCAAAGTACAAGATAAGTTGCAAATGTTCTGTATAATGCATTCTGAACCAAAAGGAAAAAGAAATTTTCACTTCTCAATCTTTCCAGGCCAAGTCCACCATTTGAAACATCCAATCTAGAGACAGAAAAGCATCTGTTGCCAGCTAAAGTGATAATGTATTCTGACTGGAGAATCCAGATGCTGATATTCTGCATATCCCTGCTCTTATTTACCCAAGTGACCCAAAATTCTGGCTAGTAGTCATCTCTAGGTGAAATTAGTCAGGGATTGTTTGCACAAGAATCTGGTGCTTAGAGCACTCACCTAGAAAGTGTAGGGCAATGTATTTTGCTAAGTTTAAGAATTATTCTTCATATCCTCAGAAGAAAGGAAAATAAGCCAATTGCCAAAGCGTACAGTGTCTTACGTAAGGGTGTCTTCCATATCATTTTATTGAAATAGAATTCTCCCACTAGAAATGTAGGAGTTGCAGGACAGGAAGGAAGAGTAGCAAATAGGAATCTGTTCCCATTCTGCTGGCTTGTATACTCACTGGCAAGGGGCAAGAACTGGTCATCTAGATCCTTGTCTCTAGGATGTTTAAATCTCTCACGCCTTTTGGTACACAACGACAGATATGCTTAAATGACCAAGGCAATATCACAGTAAATAAAGAGACATTCTATGACTTCAGATGCCTGTGCCGTTCAAAATATGGACTGGTAGATGACTGCTACCCATCTTAGTGACAGCTGACTATCCAGCCTATCTAACCCATAAATTAGATCCAATTTGGTTGAATAGGATCTCACCTAAAATGCTCAGAAAACACGTCTACTTAAAAACAAATGTATTTACTTGTTGTTTGCCTGGTGTACTCATGGGGAAAATAAAAAAGTTCCTTCTGTAAAATTCAATGTATTGATATTTTCAAGCAGTTCAGAGATCCTGAAAAATGTTAAAATATTAATACACGTGGAGTCTTCAGTCTCCTTCTCTTATTTTTTAAGATATATCAGCAAATCCAGATTCCGGTAATTATGCCCCCCCAAAAAAGCAGTGGTGCTACTGTGGGGCCACCGAAGAGGAGAATAAAAGAATAGCAGTTTATTGTGCCAAGCATTGCACACACAAACTTGGGGTTTGCATTTTTTGCAGGGTTTCTGTTGTTGTTGTTGATGTTTACTTATTTTATTTATTTTTTTTTAAGAGGAGATTACTCTGGAGAATATATTTCCTTTTCTAAAAGTTCACAGTTGTAAAACAAAGTAGGGCTTTTGGCAATAAAAATTAAAATAATTGGAAAGCAATTCCTCTGGCCCTTGGTTAGAGTTTGTAGTCAGTGTTCGTGCTATGGATCTTGCAATTGCCGTAGCTTCCTGTAGCTTTTTTTCTTTTTTTTTTCCATGCAACATATGCCTTCATAAAAAGAAGAGTATACAAAATGTGGTTTCTAAATGCGTCATTTATAAGCATTTGTTGTTATCTGGTAGCTTGCTTGGGAACTTTCAAACAAACTGTTTCTTCACCAATGTCATTTAAAGAAAAAAAAAAGGCATTTCTAGCTCATACAGTTAAAAAATACTTCTTCAAATGGGAATATTTTCCATTATGTCTTTTAAATCTACAAACTGAAATGTTTTCTTGCAAAAGCATGAGCTACTCTTTTCCATAGCAATAGAAACAAAATAAGCCTATCTCACTGTAAAGCAAGAGTTTGTTCTGAAAATGAAATGGCAAAAATTGCTCCTGTCACTTCTTACAAGGACTATCATAAAAATGCCTTTTTGGACCAGAGCGGTGGACAATCTAGTGTAACATCTTGCCTCTAGTTGAACATATGTCAAGATTGTAGTTCTGATCAGGAGAGCATTTTTAAATCAACCTACATTGGTCCATGCCATGCTGTGGTCTCCAAAAACTCTCACAGGCTTCCTTAAATTGAAACTAAACTTGGTGGCAGGTTTAGCGGGGGCACCTAATGCATGTCAATACTGATGGGCATTCGCTCCTTTGGGACAAGGCAGAAGTTAGTACATGGTAAAACCCTGGATATACATATCATGCAGACATCCTCAGCAGTAGTGTTTAGCAAGTCCTGTGACCCATGAAGAGCAGACTGAAAATGTTAGATGTGGCCGGTGATCAATATCTTGTTCTGAAAATTAACTATCATGAAATGAGAGATGTATAGAAGAGCTCTATAGTAGGTGTGCTTTGAATTCATAGGCTTCTCCCACCAAATATTAGAGTGCACTATGGCTGATTAGGTTCATGATAGTGTTTGTGATGCTAAGTCTATAATGAGATTATGATTAGCGTGATCCTCTCTCTTAGGAGGGAAAAATAATATCTTCAATTATTTTTTCTTCTTCCCTACTAAAATGCATTTCAAAAAAAAAAAAAAAAAGCTGGTGTAATTACTGTATTCCTTAAACAATATAAAATGTTAGTGTAGCAATCATTTGATCATTTCATCCTGAGGAATTTAAATATAAAATCAGTATCGGGGGTTCGGGGAAAGACCTCTTTCTAGAGGCAGGTGTTCTTTCACCCTTTCTAATGCTTGTTTTGGATTCTGAATTCTTACCTCCCTGCCTTATCCGTGATACCTCTCTGCTTTTCAGTTATGTTGCATAGCTTCATAGAGCTTCAAAGTGCTCAAAATACTGCTGCAAGATACACTACAGACAAGTGTTACATCCATTGCTTTGAGAGAACATCAGAGATGCAGAAAGATAAAAAGAAAAGAAAGATGCAGAAAGATGCAGAAAGATTGGTCAAATACACTGAGAAAGATAATGACTCTGGGTTGATGACTAAAGGTTGGCAGCCTTTAGTGTCTGTAGAAGAATCACAGATCTGGCATTCCTATTTTTTTTTTTCTAATCCACCAAGTAATTGTAGCCCCTCTGAAGGACTGAAGCTGCTTGGTGCAAAGACATGATCATTCTCGCGACTGAAGAGCACAGCTCATGCTGTCAGCTCTGTCTTGACCAAGTCAATATAACTGGTTGGCAAGAGAAAGCACTTAACAGCGACTTTTAAGGTGATTTCCATGGTAGATCATGGAAAATATGCTGCGTGCATTCAGGAATATGATTGGTCCCAGCAAATATTGGCTCTTTGTTTAGGTTTATGCTTTTACTTATCTTGCTGGACTGAGCAAATAATTTTTATTAGCGTGTAGTACCTTTGCTAAAATAATAGATAGGGAAAAACAGTATTTGAGTGACATTTTTATGACTATTTTCAGTTAGGGAAAAAATGTAAAAAAAATGGAACTGCAGAAATACTGTTTTGACAGTTTTTAAATGAAGCATTTCAACTTTTTTTTTTACTTTTCATTTCAAGTGTGACCCAGATTAAAAAGGAGGCTAAAAAAAGCCTTAACTAACCTGGCATTAAACAAAATACTTTATTTTCGGTTGATCAAAATGCTTCATTTCACCTGAATCTTTTTTTTTTTTTTTCATATGGAATAGCATAAAGCTTCTGTGATAGATTTGAAATCCTTGTTTTTTTCACATTGTATAAATCCCGTATTGTTTCATTTCACTGCAAAATTAGTTGGCTGTTTGGTCCCCAGTATTCTTTAACCAGACTGTAAAACCCATTAAGAGGCCAATTGTATAAGTAATTATTTGTTAACCTTTAACATGTTTCATAAATATGCTTATCTCAAATCATGTTCCTTGTCTCACTCAGAATCGAGGAAAAAAGTGATATATTGTACTTCTGTAGTGCTTTTCCCTAAGTCCCAGAACTCTAAGGTACTGAGCTTTCAAACCCTGCTGTTAGATAAATACCATTTGCACATTTTACAGATTGCAAAACTGAGGCAGAACAAAGCGGAGCCTATAAAACTGGAGAGATCTGCTTATATCTTATCTTTGCATAGTGCGAATATTCCTCTTAATTTCTGCACCTTCCCATTGCACATGAAAAAGAAAAGTATGCATCTAAAGTTACAAACTAGCATGAAGCAAAGATCGTAATAAAGGTCAGGTTTCATCACTCTCGGTACCTTTAAACACTAGATCAAACTGGCAAATAAACTTATTTAAACTGTGTCACAGTGGACAGCTTGATGATCTGAATCCTGAATGAAAACTCAGGGTCCCTCTTTATGGTTATCTGTTGAAAGCCTTAAGAAAAAAAGTCCTGGCAGACAGTTTTATTATGAATAAATTTGTTTATATTATGCGGTGTACAACCTCGAAACTTGAGAAAAACTCAGTCATGGATGCAAACGGTAATGAGATTGAGTACCAAAAAAAGCCTGTGACTTCCAAGTCAATTAGCATGTCTGTCTTTTTCACCTAGAGGTGTAAGAACAATGCAGCTGTCACTTAGAATGGGTTATGGTGATACTGGTTTTGAAAACTTGCTTTACTTTTTTTCAATATTCATAGCACTGTAAAAGTGAAGAAAAGGGAATGAAGATCCTTCAGCTGAATAATTCTGTTGAACTATTTCATAATTTTGTTCTTTTGTTTCCTTTTAAAATGAAGGGCTTTTTGTTGTGTAAAACACAGATCCATTTTACTCATAAATTTTCATTTATTTGTTTTTGGAAGCCAAATGGAGACTATGAAGTCCAAATACTGTCTTCAGCTTCCTAGCAATTTGTTTACTATTAGAAAAATACTATTTATTTTTATTTTGTCTGTGGTAAAGGTTCATATTGCTACCTATGACTGCTTATGATGATTTCATTCAGATCACTTGAACTGTCAAGGCATTGGTATAATCTATACTGTCAGCCTGGTGGAAAAAAATCTATGTATTTAGTTATGACCAGGTGCTTCAACTCTTTAAAATAGTAAAAAATAATGGGCAAAAAAATCAACTTCTCTGCCACATGAAAAATAAAACCACCCTGACATTACCTGAAAATCTTTCCACCAACTACAAAGAAAGCTACTGGGCTGTCTCAAAAGCATCATTAATTAGTCTAGAAGAGCCTTTAAATTTGAGAAGTACTGGACCCTCACCCAACTCAGATGGGTTGTTAAAATTAAGGGAACTGGCATTTCCCCAAATAAACCAGACTCTTTAAGCGCTTCTGGTTCCCAGAAAGAGTTGTTCAATATTGTGGGTGGACATAAGAGGACATGGATTAGGCTCTCTTAGAAGCAGTTTGGCCACTAATGAGATGCTGGACCTCTTGCAGTAATGACTTAAAATGAGTGCTTGCAGATTTAGGTGGCTTCACAGTGTTGAAGTAGTGCGTTTAAAAGAATGGTATGCACATAGAATACACACACAGACACAGTCAAATATATAGGGGGTGCATGTATAGATAAAAAATCTTGGCTGCAAAGTAGGCTTATCTAACAAATTTTTCTAACGTTGCATTAGTCTGATAATGTTGTCTTCCCAAAGTAAATAGCACTATGTAAAAATGGTCATTTTTCGAATATGTACGTCCATTTTAATTCTTCAGACACTTCCTAGACTTGAAAAACCTTGGTCTTGTTCAACAGATGTGATACCAGCTCCTAATGCTGGAATCTAGCCATGGCTCTCTGTTCCCTGTGTTTTTCGAAGGGGACGGTAAAATAAAAGACTGAGACAGAAACTGCAAGGAAATTTATCAGAAATTGAAAAGACTGGAAAACTTCTGAGGAAATTTGTTGCCTTGTATTTCTGAATTTAAACAAATGGAATTAGCAGTTTTAATTATATTTCTTATTTTGTTTTGCCTAAGGCTTTATGTTACGCATATTCTGGTAAAATTAAATTAATAAATAATCAAGCATCTGATTCCTTGTAGACTTGCCTTCCAGTTGTTTAAAAATGTTATTGAAATGGCACCCAGATGCTGAAGTTTTAACCATAGAAACGACATCAAAATGGCTTGTGTTTCACCTCTGAGCATAGTGATGAAGTAGCTAGAGCTATGTTGAGAGCAGCAGCACAACAGAATCCAGACCTAGAAGGGACAGTTACCTTGTAGAGATGATCTGAACACGGAGGGTAGCTCTTCAGTGTTTGTCAAGGAGCTACTTGCATGCTGAGATTAGACTGAAAAATAAAGCAGAGCGGGAGCATTCACAGGCTCTAATGGAACATTTGCCCATTTGATCTGATTCCAAACCACTATCTGCCGCTCACCCTGAATGCTACTTCTTCCAGCAACTGTCAACAAAAGCAGCACTTCCAGATATGACATCACTTTCTCAATTCAGAATTCCTACTTTTAGTTACTTAATTTGATGTTAATGGAGATAACATGAGTTGTCTCTGCCTAGCAGATGTCATTGAAAAAAAAAAAACACCAACAACCCCAAACAAAAGGGAGAGATCAGTTAAATATATAAATGTTGCTCCACCCCATCCCCATCCTGCATGTGTTTATTCTTTCCCCATTGTTTTTTAAGTATCAGTTTTCTAGTTTCTTTGAAAAGATTTCCTTTTGAGAAGTAGATGAAAAAATACCCTTTAGGGGTAACATGAATTTTGTTGTTTATATTTTAAATTTATAAACATCTATGTACAAAAATATGTCTGTTGAAGTGAAAATAATTAAGAAAAGGTGACTCAGATGTCTATTCTTGTACTTGGCTTCTACTATTGTACATCAGGATAATTTCTGTCACTGGAATAATTTTCTAATTATTTTAATTCCTGACCACATTCTTTCTTTCAGAATTGCATCCTATATAAGCTTCCCAGTTTCTAATGCAATCAGCTGTTTACTCTCTTATTTGTCAAGGTTTGCTTGGAGACTGTTGCAGTTCTTAAATGTTTTCACTTCTTGATATTAATCTGTTGTCAGTTTTTTGTAAGTCCAAGCTTTTGGACTTGGTGGGAGTGTTCCTCTGATCAAAGCGAAAGGATACCTGGCTGTCACTTATTGGGGTCTGCAGAGGGCTGGATGGTTTGTTGAGCAGCCAGATGTGTGCAGATGCTGGAATAAGACCAGCAGCTAGTGGTGTTCCTAAAGTGCTCTTTGGTCAAGGTCATGCTGAGACTGGCAGATTTGGGATAGTCTAGGAGCAGTTCCCTTTGTTTCCCTCTAGTACCTCCTTCCCCCTTCTCCGAGTCATGTTGAGAAATGGCTTTTCATCCGCCGCTTCAAAATATGTCATGGTTCAGTTGCTTAAGCTGTGTAAGCCTATTGTACTTAATCACTTCCTCAACACTGCAAGGTCCTCAGTTACCCAATTTCTCCTGTTCTCTGATTTTGGCCTGAAACTATTTCAAATGCTAAGGACAAAAATGCTTTAGTCTAAATTTGACCTACATATATCGTAAAACTTAGCAAACAAATACCATTTGTCAAGATTAGGTGATCTAATAGTACCTCCCAGATATTAACTGCATGAAACCTTACTCTGTTGCTTTAATGCTCAGGAAAAAACACAATCTGTCCTGGGAAGACCAGGCATTTCCTTAATTAATGTATTTGTTAATTAGAGCATTTTCACTTGATCAGAGAGGGAAGGCTAGACAATGTGTTTTGTTTTGTTTTGTTTTGTTTTGTTTTGTTTTGTTTTGTTTTGTTTTGTTTTGTTTTGTTTTGTTTTGTTTTGTTTTGTTTTGTTTTGTTTTTACCAGTGTAACAGCAATTAGAGATCCTGCTGTTCTCTGGATCTCACTTTCCAGTGACCCTATAAAAGTCGTATATCAGAACATGAAGAAGACATAATTAGAGGCAGAGAGACAAAGAGCTTTCAATCACTGGAGATGTACAGTGGCAACAAAATAAAATAACACCTTCCAAACTAATTTAAAAATAAATGGTAATTATTCTTTAAGACCTTTGCTTTTTTCTGATTGATGTGATGCAATAAGACAGGACCACCATGTCCTGATAAATATCTATTTTCAAATACTTTTAATGGAAAAATTTAATTCAGTCCACGTAATGGTAAATATGAAATTAATGAAGAAGTAATGGGAACTAAAGCTGTAGTCACCTCTAGGTCAGGTAGCAAGCTCTGATGAACAAGTCTCTGTAGGCTCTCATGAGCAATATAAGCCTAAAGGTCACATATATGTTAAGCTCAGGTGAGGTTACAAACATAACTTGACAGAGATGCAAAGGTGTACTAAATTGCGGCATAGTTTTAACTGTGAAGGATGAGAGCACTGGAAGATGAAGCATTTTGAAAATTCTGCCCCTACGTAATGAAATGTGAATTAGTGTTTTCTGGTTTCAGTTACAACTGAATATTTATCTACATCTACAATCTAGACATTGAGGGATTTCTCTGTTTTTGTTTGCAATTGAAGGAGAAATGGATTCTGTAAAGAGATTTGGGGTGGGTGGATGTTTTTTGTTGTTTTTTTTACAGTATGATTCTGACACTACAATGCTGGTACCAAACTCCAGAGCACTGGAGTCTATGTGAAGCTTCCTATGCAAAAAACCCCCACTACACCTAAGAAAATAATTGGTGCTTTTACGCCTTGGTTTCCATTTCTATTTTCTATCTCAAATGGCCCAATGAGTGGCCCAATCCACCTTCTTGCCCTGACCTTGCAAGGATGTGGAAAACTCCAAACACACAAGATACTGCCACAGCTTTTTCAGGAGAAACACTGCCTTCACGTGTCCCCCGAGGGCAGGTATGATTTGTGTCTTACCGAAATTCAAGTGACTGTTTTGAAATGTGTGGCTTCACAGCATTGCACTGAAAGCAATTCATTTCTTGGCACGTGTATGTGTGGAATGTAAGAAGAAATGTGTGCTTTAGTTTGCTGCTTGGTTTGTATTCTTCAGGCAGAAAAAGACACAGGTACTGTGGTTTGTGCAGCCTTCACGAGGGACAGAAGGGAATGGTAAAAGGTGCCTTTCTTTCATCCACACCTAAATAATTGATATTGGTTTCTTTTGAGTTATGTTAAAGAGTGGTCTTGGTTTCTTAATTGCTGGTCCCGACTCACAGGACAGCAGACTGTTTCAGTCCACCCTTTACTTGGCAAAGGATGTGTCTGTACATCTGAAGTTCTGAGCTGCTGACAGGTTGGCTTGTGTTGACCACAAGGAGATGGATTTATAGGAAATAGTAATTCAGCATAAATTTTTATGAAAGAGTCAGTGGCATTTTGAAGGATGAGGAAATCATAGGAAGGGACAGGCAGTTGGTAAAGGTTTGTGTTTAAAAGCACAAAATCAAAATTTTTGTATCTGATGCTCTTTGCCATCTGTGCTACCTCATGTCATTTCTTTACAGTAAATAATAATGGATACTTACTTATTATTTTCATCTCATATGCTTAATTAAGGTAATTTGAAAGTTATTTGGTTTTAGTATTTGTTAATTTATACCAGTAGAACTTGGCTGCACAAATATTTGTAGAATGGTCTTTGCACTGTCACCTATTCCAGCTGATTTTGGTGTCTTTCAAAAGCACAGCTAAAACTATGGTAAGAATTGCATCAGGGTTTGTAGTTCTTACCCTGCAAGTTGATGAGCAATTTTCTTTTCAATGTAGAACTTTGAAGACTGTCTTTTTATATACATATTATTATACATGTTATTATTTTGTTTTGTTTTGTTTAAATGGATTAGGATGTGTATACATTTCTAACAAAGTCTACATGCAGCAGGATGTGAACTGATTTCCCTCCTCTCAGGTTCAGCCTCTTAAACTGCCAGTGTCAGAAGTGAAATCAGCGCTCAACAGCTGCTGACAGGAAGTTCTGAATACCAACTTTAATTAACAACTTTATTTTTAAACACAGTGTTGAGATTATACACATAGTGAAGAATTCTTTTCTCTGACATTCAGATGAAAAAAAAAAAAGGTACATCTATTTGGTTTTTGTATTGAAGTCGTAAGTAAAAGAACCTAACAATATTTCTGACACAACTGGCGATGTTAGAACTTTCAAACTAGTGAATTCAGAAAAGACACCTTCATTTAAGATAAAAAAATGAGGAGTAATTTGAGGAATTCATTTCCAAGAGCACTATAAAATGTATTGCTGTCTTTCAGTGGTGATCTAAGCTGAAAAGACTCAGAGGACTGAGCCTTATCAGCAGAAAAAATACACTGAAAGTACTAGAAATTTCTGGGACTTGTACCACTGCAAACAGCTTAATTTTTTTTCCGACGTGATTCATTAGTCAAGTACACTGCAATCCACGGCTGTAGAAAAACAGCATGTGGATCTATGAGTGCAAGGATACCTGAAATGAGATGAAACTAAGAGCCATGGTAACTTTTGAGACTTTTCCTGCTGCATATGACATACATGTGCCTTCAGATGGAGGTCTTGCAGTAATAAGCCTTGATTTTTGTAATCCCACTATTCCTTTTCTGTGTTACTGAGAACTAGTAAAACTGTAGCTACTGTTTCAGAGTTTGTGTCCAGGTATGAATGTGAACAGATGATAGCAATAAGGGGAAAAAAAATACAGATTGTGTCTAACGTAGACACATGCTGGTGAGAAAAGCCAAACTGATTAATATACAGCTACCCTTATAGGTACTGTGTACAAGAAGTATAGAAAGGATGGCTCTATCCCAGGTTGGTACTGGTCAGTGGGAACCTGGATGACTTCGAAGTCCATGCACCTCTTTTTGTGTTCAGTCCTGTTTGGTTTTTTTTGGTTTTTTTTCTTAATTATTGTAAGGAACAGAAAAGAAAGATTTGAAAAAAAATATCAAAGCTTACCTAGGGGGTGTGTTTGTATTATTTTTTGTTGTTTTGTTTATTTTTTAACCCATGCAAAAACTGTAGATGTTGGACACAATATGACAGCAAAAATTGAAGGGTAGCTGTAATGGAGCGAGCAGCTGGAGCATAAGAGAAAACCATAACCGAGTTTTAAACATTAGATAACCTCTTATTTTGTGCATATTGCCTATATTTCTGAATGAGATGATGGGAATGTACCCTCAGCAAGTTTGCCAATGATACAGAACTGGGAGGGGTGGCTAACACATCAGAAGGCTATGCACCATACAGCGAGACCTGAACAGGCTGGAGAGTTGGGCGGAGAGAAACCTGATGAAATTCAACAAGGGCAAGTCAGATCCTGCACCTGGGGAGGAATAACCCCCTGCACCAGTACAGGTTGGGGGCTGACCTACTGGAGAGCAGCTCTGAGGAAAAAGGCCTGGGAGTCCTGGTGGACAACAGGATGACCATGAGACAGAAATGTGCCATTGTGGCAAAGGCCAATGGCATCCTGGGGTGGCATCAGGAAAAGTGTGACCAGCAGGTCAAGGAACGTTATCCTGCCCCTCTACTCTGTCCTGGTGAGGCCCCATCTGGAGTACTGTGTCCAGTTCGGAGCTCCCCAGTTCGGGAAGGATAGGGAACTACTGGAGGGGGTGTAGCAAAGGGCTACAAGGATGATGAGGGGCCTGGAGCATCTCTCTTATGAGGAAAGGCTGAGGGACTTGGATCTTTTCAGTCTGCAGAAGAGAAAGCTAAGGGGGGAACTGGTCAACACCTATAAATACTTAAAGGATGGGTGTCAAGAGGAAGGGGCCAGTCTTTTTTCAGTGGTGCCGAGTGAGAAGACAAGAGGAAATGGACACAAACTTGTACATAAGAAGCTCCATCTAAACATGGGGAGGAACTTCTTCAATTTGAGGGTAGCAGAACCCTGGAACAGGCTGCCCAGGCAAGTGGTAGAGTCTGTCTCAAGATGTTTGAAACCTGCCTGGACACATTCCTCAGCAACCTGCTCTGAGAGGACGTGCTTTGGCAGGGGGGTTGGACTAGCTGATCTCCAGAGGTCCCTTCAACCCCATTTCTTTCTGTGATTCTGAGCCTCAATACCAGTGTTCCTAGGGATACCAAGAAGGCAGGAATCTGCATCAAGTAACTTTTCTACTATGATGGAAAAACTATGAACCAAAACACAACAAAATGCATTAATCGCTGATTTTAAAACAGGAGTACTTTGAGGTAAACACATCCTCCTGAAATTCAGTAGAGAGCTGGGGTTTGGCTATAAAAACCTAATAAGCTGATACAGCTAGGGTGATTTCCACTGAAAGGGGCAGTCTCATCTGCTTCCCTTCACTCTGCCTTGCCCACAGACTTTCTCAACCTTGGATGGGAAGTCCCAGACCTAGCACTTCCCTGACCTCTGGCAGGCCCATTCAGCTCTCAGAAAATGTTAGCTTTTCATGTGGGTTTAATTCTCTGCCAATTAGTAAGATGTGTCCGCTCAGTGAGAGGCCAGAGGAGTGCTTGAGGTGGTGGGAATTGGTGGCCAGGAACTGGGGTAGGCTGTGTGGGTGGGAGACCCTTCTGGCAACCACTAGATATTAAGGCAGCTCAGCAATCCTGTCTAAATGCACTCGTAGGTGTAAATTTAGCCATACTGGCTGTTCCTGCACAGCTTGTCTTTACTGAAACCTGATTTTCTTTGATGCATCTTTTTTCTTTTTGTTTGTAGCATGAAGTAATTTTTATTAATTTCTGTCACCCACAACATGAGCTGGCAGGCTCTTTGAGGTCATTCCAGATATTGCCAGCATGCACCAATCCATGGCTTGGTATGGCAAGGAGCTTTATTAAGCCTGAATGTTGACCAGTGTCAAGGAGAGCTTGTTCTAATAGTTTTGAAAGCTGCAGTCCTTGTTTTGCTGTAAATGCATTAATGGAATCAGAAATGTGTACTCTTTGCTAGGCCTCAGGTACAGCATCAATCAAAAATACACAGTTGCATATATTGGTTGTACTTTATCTGGTTACACTTCAAGACTGGACATGAGAGAGGGATAAATCAACATCATTAGCTTGGTAACAGCTGTGGGAGATTGGGAGTCAGGAATTTTGTTCTTTCCTAGGACGTATACCTTCCTGGACTATGAAGATAAAAAAGAAGAGGCATTTGGTGCTGGTTTATGCTGGCAAGTTCATCACCAGGTTGCTTTTTCTCTCTAAGGAGTGAATTTGGGGACTTGTGTCCAAACCAGTATCCTCTTTGCTCTGTTTGCTTCTGGTAAAAGTACTTCAAACTCTGCACATTTAAGGCAGGTACTTTGCAAAAGCTTTCCCTTGCCACAAAAACTAGTGCAAATTACTATTAAATAAAGCAGTAAAGAGGATCCTACTGTACCTTGAGTGTCTGCTGCAGATACACTTTCCTCTCCTCACATCCCAACTGCCTACTTGGGTTAACACTTAATAAATCTCCCCTTGCACATTTTGTTTATAGTGTAATGCCCGTGTCTTTGATAGTAATCTCCAGGCAAACATCTATATTCTCAGTGGCAGACAATGAATTGCTGTTTTAGGAGCTGATTGCTCTCTTTTCATACATTTGTGAACAGTTTTCCCCTAAGTTAATATCCCATCAACGCTGTTTCTTTTTTAGTTACCTGCCAAGAGTTTTTACCCAACACAGATCTTCAAATTTATTTTTTACTTCCTTTAAAACTGAATTCCTCTCACCTGTCAACAGATGTCATATTATTCTTTAATTGCATTTCACTTATCTGTGAATATTCTCACAACAATTTTCAGATGCTGGCTTTTTAATAGTTTTCCTCTTACTTTTTTGTCAAAAAAAAAAAAAAAAGTATTCTGAATCTTCAACTCCCACTGTATTCCATAAACTCCTCAGTCTGCTGAAAACATTCTTGTATTTGGTATTTGTCGCACTGAGAGCAGTGCTATACACAGATGTTAGTCTCAAAGCCACCAAAAAAAACCCAACAAACCAACAACTGTCAGAGATGGAAACTAGGATGTATCTTTGTATCGGAAGAAGTGTAAGCACATCTCATGCAACTAACTTGGATCAGAAAGATGCGATTCTGGAACTCAGTGATAAGCATCTAAAAAATTCAATCCATTTTTGGTGCATAAACTGGCTTTTTCAATCTTCTCAAAGACCGTGCTATACAAACCCAGATAAAACATAAATCTGTTCTCATCCTCCCTAAGAAAATACCATTTTTCTGTGCCCAAATGTTCTTTACCTTAACTGCAATATATGAAAAAAATTCAGATAAAAACCTGATGGACCAAGGTTTTCAGTAGCAGATTTTGTTACTTTCATTCCTCAGGCACCTTGTAGTCAGTAGAGACTGAGATTAGATATTAGACTGACAGACACTAGGCTTGCCTCCTGTTAATATCCAGGTATATACTTCTGATGAAGCAACTTCTATAAAACTGTGCCAGACTTTTCAAGGCACTGACTATTTAAATTGGAAAAGCACTAGAATCTCTGTGCTATTAGAAATGTGTAACCATGAACCTCTGTTCAAGAGGGGGGGAAAAAAAATGAGTGTTATCACAATAAAGAAATACATATGCTGAATTGGTAGTACTGAGGTTCTTCACATTTTTCAAGTTTGGCACGTGCTCAAGCAGTCTATTGAGTTGTGACATTATGGTGTCGCCCTCTCCCCCTCTTCACCTCGTACAGATCGTGAAATGTCAGCATAATCATATCTGTGAAAGGGAACATAAGGATGAAAAAGCTTTAAGGGTGGGTCAGACATTTGCAGCGCTAACTTCATCTGTGTACTTCACAAACAAAACTCGAAATCACGCATTACCAGTTTTCAGAGACACAACGATATATCTTGTCCTCCAAAGTAGCCTTTATTGTATCGTAATCAACATCAGTGCAAAGTTTTCTGTAGACAAGCATTTAGCCCTACTTTCCATTCCAGTATTGCTTTTCTCCACTCATTCCTTACTCAGTGGTACTTTCTAAAATAGCCTAGATGCTAAAAGGTCATAATAATTCAAAACCAAAAAAAAAAAAAAAAAAAATCCAAAAAAACCCCAATAACAAAAACAACAAAACCCTAAACCCAAAACAGAGCAAGGCACAAGACAGGGAAAGGATGGCGAAAAATGGGAAAAAATCTTCAGCAATAAAGGAGAATCTAAAACTGAGAAACACTGAGAAATGGAGATGTGTGACTGTAAGAGGAGTGAAACATACGGTTACTCATATTCTCCCTTCATGTAATAATTGCCTTGTTTGTGTATGAATGGGTGCTCTTGCTCTTCATGACATAAACATTAATCCCCTCTGTTTGGATGGATTCTGTCTAGGCTGAAAATTATCTTACTGTGGAGCATTTTCTTTTTCTTGGTTATTCACTTTGCAGTTTTCTTTCTCAAAAATGCATAAAGATGTGTGATGTGTGATCTTCATGCTAAAATCAAAGACAACCCAAAAATAGTGGAAAGATGCAATAAAGCTTTGCTGAACAATTCTTGTTCACACAATTGCAGAGCATTTTCATTAAATGACTCTCCTGAGACAACTTCTCCAGGTGTGAGATTGCTGTAGGTTTCTGGTTTTAAAGGGTGCTGAGAGTCTATACCTTTTTATTATCCTGTACATCACATTATTCTGTACAGCTCTGGCTCTTATCTTCCAAGAAAGCCTGTCTAAGACAGGAGCTGCCACTCTAGCAAGAATGCCAACCACACACATAAATGCATAGCTTACATTGCTGAGGCACTGAAATATTTTTATTATGAATGTTCCAGTATAAATCTGCCACCCTTACAGGGAAAATGACTTCTCCTGAAGAGACAACGAGGCATCATTCCTAGTGTACTATATGTTAGGAGGTTTAAGTGGTCTCTGAAGAAAAAAGAAACCTTTCAGTTTGTGTCCTGTATGAATCTCTCTTGATTCTGAAGAAGTCCTTTATGCAGTTTTTATGCTAGAGAATGAGTGATATGGGGAGACGCTGAGGTAACTGGGCATGTATAGTGTGGAGAAGAGGAGGCTGAGGGGAGACCTCATTGGCCTCTACAAATACCTGAAAGGAGGTTGTAGAGAAGTGGGGGTTGGCCTCTTCTCCCGAGTAAATATCAATAGGTACAGAGGAAATGCCCTGAAGTTGTGGCAGGGGAGGTGTAGGCTAGATATTAGGAAGAATTACTTTGCTGAAAGAGCGGTCAGACGCTGGAACAGCCCACCCAGAGAGGTGGTGGAGTCACCAACCCTGGAGGTATTTAAGAAATGAGTGGATGTGACACTGCAGGGCATGCTCTAGTGGCTGAGATTGTTGAATGTGGGTTGTGGTTTTGTATATGGTTGGACTTGGTGATCTCAGAGGTCCTTTCCAACTTACAATTCTGTGATTTATATAACACGTTTCTTGTGGAGGTTAAGCTAAGCTTCTTTATTAATGCAGGGTTGAACAACAATGTCAGATTGTGAGCTTTGTATTTTATGTATTATTTTATTTGATTTCTTTTTCTCCCAAGGAAGAGCGTCAGAACTATTCTTCAGCAAATATTGATTATGTTTATATGTCTGTAAAAGGTTTAAATGGAGTTTGCAAGTACATTTATATAAAAATTTGGACCTTCCAGCTTTCTTTAAAGTAATACTTAGGAAACTTTGCAGGTGCTTTTTCAGTACGGGCTAGTAATGTAAACTTATTGCTGTTGTATTATATAGAAAAATTTTAATAGGATAAATACTTATTTCAGAAGCAGCTAATGTGCATTCTTTTCATAACTCTTCTTTGGATAAATCTCTCTAGTGTTTTTCCAGACTTCTGTTTTCAAGTATCAGTGCCAAAAATGCATGAGAAAAAGGGATCTAACTAATCCTCTCTCTATGCTTCATCACTAGATTAACTTTCTATAATACACCTCAGAATAATACAAATATTTGGATTTTTTTTTATTTCGTGACCTGAATTTAGGAAATATTCAGGATCAGACTCTAATCAATAACTACGCAGTTAGCAATATAAAGAAGTTTCCCAATTTCTTTTGTGCTTTTACTCGGATCAAGAACTAAGCTGTCACAGGCCTACTGAAAGCAAAATAAAACTAGCTTCTTTTATGAAGAGGTTTGTGCCCATAGAAGTTTAAAAAATGGGGACATCCTGATCCTAGAGGTAGCCAAATGCTGTGTATCAGTGAAGATGAGGTAGCAGCAGTGTCTTTGAAATAGCCAGTCAAACCCCTTCATTTTTTGAATGAATGGGAAAAAAAAGATGAATTAAAACTGGAACACACGTTTTGAGTGGCTGTTGCAATCATAATCACACTTAAGTTTATGAACCTGAATTAATGCAGTAAAATGTAGGTTAATTGAGGATTGTTCTTGTGAGTTATCTTAGGATAAAAAAGAGATATATAGTCCACAAAGAACAACACAAAAAGCATATTTCCCATTCATCAGTACCTTTAGACGGGATATTAGAAGGTACCTATCTCTCACTAAATTTCTGTAAGAGTCTCCTACTAGGAATAGTAAGGTCAAACAATTCGTCCAACTTTAATGCCTATGATACCTNTCCCTTCATGTAATAATTGCCTTGTTTGTGTATGAATGGGTGCTCTTGCTCTTCATGACATAAACATTAATCCCCTCTGTTTGGATGGATTCTGTCTAGGCTGAAAATTATCTTACTGTGGAGCATTTTCTTTTTCTTGGTTATTCACTTTGCAGTTTTCTTTCTCAAAAATGCATAAAGATGTGTGATGTGTGATCTTCATGCTAAAATCAAAGACAACCCAAAAATAGTGGAAAGATGCAATAAAGCTTTGCTGAACAATTCTTGTTCACACAATTGCAGAGCATTTTCATTAAATGACTCTCCTGAGACAACTTCTCCAGGTGTGAGATTGCTGTAGGTTTCTGGTTTTAAAGGGTGCTGAGAGTCTATACCTTTTTATTATCCTGTACATCACATTATTCTGTACAGCTCTGGCTCTTATCTTCCAAGAAAGCCTGTCTAAGACAGGAGCTGCCACTCTAGCAAGAATGCCAACCACACACATAAATGCATAGCTTACATTGCTGAGGCACTGAAATATTTTTATTATGAATGTTCCAGTATAAATCTGCCACCCTTACAGGGAAAATGACTTCTCCTGAAGAGACAACGAGGCATCATTCCTAGTGTACTATATGTTAGGAGGTTTAAGTGGTCTCTGAAGAAAAAAGAAACCTTTCAGTTTGTGTCCTGTATGAATCTCTCTTGATTCTGAAGAAGTCCTTTATGCAGTTTTTATGCTAGAGAATGAGTGATATGGGGAGACGCTGAGGTAACTGGGCATGTATAGTGTGGAGAAGAGGAGGCTGAGGGGAGACCTCATTGGCCTCTACAATTACCTGAAAGGAGGTTGTAGAGAAGTGGGGGTTGGCCTCTTCTCCCGAGTAAATATCAATAGGTACAGAGGAAATGCCCTGAAGTTGTGGCAGGGGAGGTGTAGGCTAGATATTAGGAAGAATTACTTTGCTGAAAGAGCGGTCAGACGCTGGAACAGCCCACCCAGAGAGGTGGTGGAGTCACCAACCCTGGAGGTATTTAAGAAATGAGTGGATGTGACACTGCAGGGCATGCTCTAGTGGCTGAGATTGTTGAATGTGGGTTGTGGTTTTGTATATGGTTGGACTTGGTGATCTCAGAGGTCCTTTCCAACT
>VZRU01020961.1:166332-220361 GCA_013398155.1 Pedionomus torquatus | reverse complement strand
AAAAAATCCCTAAAACTAAAAAAAAAAAAAAAAAAAAAGTGTCAAAACAGATGTCTTAAGAGGGTAAAAAACCAACAATGTTTTTAGCTTTTCTCTTTCTGTCTGCCTCTGTGTCAACAAAAGTAATCAGAGAAATATGTACCTGAAAGATTGCCTACATAAAAGACGGCTGAAAGTAAAACACTCCTAGTAAAACGTCATAGTTTTGAGAATGAATAGTTCAATCAAAATATATTATCTCAATGTTCCTATTAGGTATGTCTATAAACACTTCATAAGACACCCTCATACTTTTCCCCCACAACAGACATAACACATGTATCTGTTTCAGTATAAACACATTAAACTATTCACAGAAACATAAATATATTTGTGAACACAAGACAGTCATTTACACTTTGGTATAGGTACAAATGTAACATGTGTAAAGGAAATCATCAGCTCACTTCCTTTTCCCTGACAGAAACATTCTTTGCACCTTTTCTGACTGGTAATAGGAATCACTTAAAAGATGTAAGCCAGAGGAGCAATAGTGATATGGACGTCAGTCAAACCCTGCTGTAAGAGCAGCAAAATACGCCCTGATGGTTCTTGAGTACTTAATCATCTGATCGATGTCACGATTCAGAATCCTACAAAAGATCTGTGCCAAGGTCTGTTATTTGAATGTGATAGACTTTGAAGGTAGCCATTTCTTTCTTATTAACTTATAGCCAGATCATGTCTTTACGAAATAATGCAAATGCAAGTTTTCTGCAAAGACTTCACTTTCCTATTTGTCCATTGAAGCAGTGTTTGTGGTGGAAACAAGAGGGGTGGGTCAACTTCATAGCTTTTCTACAATGTTTTTAAGGACTTTGTTCTTCCCAGGAGCTCCCAGTTAAAGGGCTTCCCTGATACAGAAACAGTAGGAAAGAGTGTAAGAATTGTATCCTGTTTTGGTAGCTTGGGGGAATTAGTGATGCTCTCCTGCACACACAGCTGAGTTATACAAACAGCAGTCTGAGCAGTTTATAAAAAGAAAAAAAAAATAAAAATAATCATACTGTCTACTTTGCACTGGAGTTCCTGTTTTGAGTAGTAATAAAATACTGCTTTCTTCAAGGAAATTCCACATGAAAATTGTTGTAGTTGGAAGCTAAAGTCTCCTCTAAACATAGTTCTTTAACTGGTAAAATGCAGTTGGATAAGATGTTTGTGTTTTTTTTTTTCCTTTAAACTGAGATATGTGCAATTATGTGCTTAGTTATATCAGTTCTAGTTCCTGGAGAAGAATAAATAAACTCTAGTAGTGAAAGCAATTTCATACCATTATGCCAGCAATCATAGCCACACTTAAGGGACTGCACTACATAAGTCTTTTGATATAGTCATAACAGTACAACTCCTGTGTATAAACAGAGCCGTTTAGAATATGGCAAGCATCCTGCTGATCTATACTTGTTACTGGGATTACTGGTCCCCTCCGACAGAGCCACCACAATATTTGTAATATTTCTGCTTACATTTTATTATTTATTATTTTTTATATATTTTATTATTTATTTTGCAGCTAGCTAAAGAAATTGTGAAGAAGAAGGGATTAAGAAGAATTAAATTCATTATTTAGTTAATGTATTGTAAACTCATATTGATTTACCTTTTGGTGAAGCTTTTCAAGGAGTGAATAATAAAGTACTCGGTTGTATATAGAGGGAGATATATTTTAGACTTATCTCAACCAATTTGCACATTACTTCTTTCATTCCCATATTGCTTCCCATACATGGACTGTCTAATTTATTTCCTTCTAGGCAATCTCCAACTTATTTGATTTTGGGAGGGAAAAAAACCCATGTGTTCTCTTCTTCCTGCTACATTGAGCACAAATTCAAATGTAGCTACCACAAGTGTTGTAATAAAAAAGAAAAAAAAAGAAACTTTCTAAAAATTACACTCTACAGAGTGTATTTGACTGTTTGTTAAATGTCTAAACAGACTGTTGCTTATTATGGGCAAACACTCTTGTCTGCATAAAAGTTAATTGTGACAGAAACACTGTTAGACCACTTGAGTTTTTTGTTCTCTTTTGACTTTTCCCCCTTAAGCAATGGTAAAGGCATCCCATTCGACATTGTTTATAACAGTTGGGTCTTTCTGCCAATCAGTTAAAGAAAAAAAAGAAACAGATTGACATTATAAAAAATAGCAGGCCCTCGATAACATCAACTAGTACAGGAACCTAAACCCTTGTGATCTGCTTTAACAATTAATTATACAGTACTCTCGGGCTGCAGTTACTCAGAACACAAGCTGGTAAATTGACAAGTTGACTGGAACATTTCTACTTTTTTTTTTTTTTTTTTAAATGATAAAATGCAGAATCTTTGTTAAGCAGAATTATTGGGCTTTTCACAAAAGGACCTTTGATTAATAAAGGTTTTGAATTATCATGCTGACTCCGAACTTCCCATTTAGAACCAACAAGCAAAGACAAAATTTCACTCATGATGCAAGAAGTAAGAATAAAGGATGCCTAATAAAAAAGTGAGGTGGAATCCCAGCTAAGCAACTCCAGATTGGATACTTTATTTCTGATGAATATTAATTACAAATAATTTAAATCTGCTAGCAGCTCTGTAATCTCTGCTGCATAGATGAAAATGTTTGCTAGGTGTTTTTTCTTAATCTCATACAAAAAAACTGAAAAATTATGTAGGCTGTAAACTTCCCTGTTTGAACTCTGGATGAGCTCTTTGCAGGTTTTCATTGCAAGGGACACATGTAGGTCTTAGTGAATAAAGCCAATCACTTTGTTGGCAAAAAAAAAAATTACTTTTACGATCATTAAATTAGCTTCAGCATTTCAAGAAGCTACGAGTTTTTAGGTGGACAGATGGAAGATCATAGCAGTCAGACAAAAGATGTAAGCAGAACATTAAAAATTAGCCAAGTTACCCTGAATTTACCATTTTAGAAAGTTCAAAAAAGAAGGGTTGTTCCATATAGAGACAACAATAAAGTAAAAAATAAACATTCTTCCTTGGACATGAAAGCAGACAAATACATTTTTCTCTCATCTACCATACAAATACGAAAGCTGTTTTTTTTCCAGTTCTTATGAAGTGCAAAATCCCCATGAGAAATTAAACTTGTAATTTGGGTGGTGTCCTAGAAGTTTCATCACTGACTTATTAGAAATAGGATTTCATTTCTAGTAAGAAAAAAGTATTTTCCTATTGCACTAATTTGCAAATTTCATGGTTGCGAAGGACATAACGTTGACAAAATAGATGAGGACTTTTATCTCTTCTTAAATGTTTGATGGTGTCCTTAGGTCTTGGGTTTTACCAGATTAGGAGTTTGAAGATTTTTGTCTTGTCACAACACAACATTTACAAAAATTTCCTTGTAGAGTGAGAGTTTTCTGTTTGTCACTTTGTGCAACATAAAATGATCTTATTATACGATTCTGCTTAATAAGCTCTTCATGGAGTTGGGCAGTTTTGACTAAATCTGCATGAAATTTCAAAGACAAAACAAATAGAGCTAT
Organism: Pedionomus torquatus; assembly: GCA_013398155.1. Classification (NCBI taxonomy): domain Eukaryota; kingdom Metazoa; phylum Chordata; class Aves; order Charadriiformes; family Pedionomidae; genus Pedionomus; species Pedionomus torquatus. The sequence continues at coordinate 216,829 of VZRU01020961.1, read as the reverse complement.
TAAAAAGCAATAGTTTAAAAATGGATAAAATGGTCAAGATGACCTAAGCGACTGTATGCTGTTTCAGCAGGCATCAAACTCACAGGGGTTTCTGCCAAAAAATAATTAGGAAATGAGACAAATAATTATCATTAGTCAATGTACAATATTTAAATACATAGTTCTAAGTAAGCATGACTCATTTTGTTATAAAAGTTTGAATTTGTTTACTATTTTGATGGAAAAAAAATAGATGGGATTTGATATGCATTTGACATTGTATCATGTGAAATGCTTTATCTGCAAGGGTAATACACATGTTCTATAGAATTTGTGCTGTCCAGCTGGGGATCTTAAAACATGGATATAATAGAAAGTTCAGAATTGAGTATGGGTGTTTTAGCAAGTCAGTAATAGTAGGGTTGACACTATTCAGTATTTTTTTCAGAATAAGTGAAAACTTAAACTAGCAGCTGATAAAATTAAAGAAAGATCCAGGAAGCAGTAAATAATTATGTACACCATAGTAGATATATGGAACCATGTGGAGCCATTGTCTGATAAATTAAAACTATTCAGACAAAATGGATTTTAATGCAGTTTACTGAATAAATTTAAATCAAGAAATTAGAATCATAGAATGGTTAGAGTTGGAAAGGACCTTAAAGATCATTGAGTTCCAACCACCCTTGCCATGTGCTGGAACACTTCCCACTACACCAAATTGCTCAAAGCCCCATCCAGTCTGGCCTTCAACACTTCTAGGGATGGGGCATCCACAACTTCTCTGGGCAACCTGTTCCAGTGTCTCACCACCCTCACAGGAAAGAATTTCTTCCTAACGTTTAATTTAAATCTCCCCTCTTCCAATTTAAAACCATTACCCCTTGTTGTGTTCAAGGATAAATTCACAGCATCTACCGGTTGTTGGCTAATCTGTTCAAACTGAGCTACTCAATTTCTCATGAACTCTTATACAATATCTCTAAGTGAGCTAAACAGCACTAAAGCTGGACTTGAAGAAACCATTTAATTGTGAAGAGATTACCTAGAATTCTGTGTCACTGGTGCCATCTCAGGTAAAGCTTAATCTTTCTTTATCTTCTAAATACTTTCAAGTTGTATTTGTAATAGCATATGTGACACTATACTAAACATTTTTGAAAGTCAGCTAGTGTAGATCTGTCACATTTTATTTAAGTAATGATCATTCTTGTTAAAGGAACTACATATACATAGGCAGTTTCTTTTAACAGAACCTCCAATGTTGTGGTGTTACTCTTTACATTAGTAAAGTATCTGACTGAAAGCATATGTGAAGGAATCTTTGAAAAAAAGACTGGATAAGGCCTTTCTACATTTTTAAAAAAGGGAGGGGGAATGTGAAATAGTTTGAAAAGGAGGTCGCTAAACATTATAGGCTAAATGTTTTAAATGATTTGAAAGGAATGACATGCTATTTCAGCTTTTCCAGTAACTGCTTTTGAGTATTTGTACCACTTCCTCTGTGTAATATTCTGAGCTGCAATCAGTTCCTTAAAGTGCTATTCCTGCTGATTTGTGCAGAAGGTCAGGGAAGGCAAATATCACCTTTTAAAAGCATATCAAGTTTCATTAGTGCTAGTTCTTTTCTTACCCTTAATTGCTTGGAAACCTGTTCACTGTGTTTTGAACCATAGAGCTGTAATTTGAAGATGTTCTAATGTACCATATTTAAGAAGACAAAAATTAAGTACCACAAGCATAGGTCGTATTTGCAGATTGTACAAAGTATTTCAGCATTATTGACTTACTAGAGTCAATTGACCTCAATTTGCATCCAGGTGTTTTTTTGTTGGTTTTTTTTTTTTTTAAATTACATTCAAGCACAGTTAGTCAGATTCAAGAGTCATATTTTTATAAAAACAGGACTTCTTAGCGACAGTCAGTTTTATAATAGACATCTGTGTGTATTGACTGTTTCCAGTCTTTTCTGGATCAAAGCAATTAATTGTGCAGTGAAATGAAGTTCATTTAAAACTATCATGTAGGTAGTTGAAGAAAAGACTGAACCATGGTTTACAATTAAGCTTACTACTGTCTTGTATAAAATACCCAAGGAAAACATGACATGTTTGTTTCCCAAAAGGTGTTGCATAAATGGGGAACTTACTTTCATTCTGCCTTCATATTACTGCCTTATCTATCTTCCCTTTGGCCACAAGATATTTTTTTCAGTCATCTGATAAGAAGACCTGAGTTGCTTGTTCTATTAAAAAATGTATATAATAGTTTAAAACATTTTGAATTTCCATTTTAAGCAAATTCTTAAAGCCTATTTCTTTTTTGCATGTAGAGGTATGGCCAGTCATACAAGATGAGAAGTTTAGACCCAGTGGCCTTATTCCACATGCCTGAACTTTTATAAGTTTTGAATCAGGGGTTTTGTCTTGCATTACTCTGAGCACTTAAATGTTAATGTGTCAGTATTAAATGAAGTCAATGACATTTGAACCAGTTTTTTAAAAAGTTTAGCACAAGATTTTATACCATCAAAATAACATTTACTGGAGCTTGCAATTTCTGTTTCGTGTATTATTTTCTTTAAGTCATGAACCCTGAGGATTTGTGGTATTTAGTTGTACTAGCATAATAATTCACAAATAAATATGAATAGCAAAAACTGACATATGGCTCTAGATATATTCATAACTACATGCTTTTAAGAGTTAACAAACCTTTTCCAGATTTTTTTTCCGTATCTAGAACAAACAATTCTGCATTCAGTTTTTCCCAGTTACAGATCAAGAATGGTTTAACTTACTTAAATCAGTCGTTCTATTCCTACAAAACAACGTGAGCACAAACTAATTTTGGGCATAACACTTTTCTCTTTATGCATGTTGCAAATAATGGAAATGTCTTGGTGAACTTAAAAGCAATGCTGTCCTCCCAGGGAGTGATTCTGTGCAGGTCCCTTGACGTGGAATAGTTCAGAGGAGGCTAACTAATAGCTTTCAAGAACAGCCTAGATTTAAGCCCAGAGCTCAAAGACTTGGAGCCATTTAAGCTGTCTTTAACCTGTTATCAATGTCTGATCTTAAGATCAGACATCTTTTTTGTCCCAGTATTATATATAGGTACTATATAATTACACTGATGTAACTTCTAACATAAACAGCATTCTATTGATTTTAAAGTGCTTTGTAATGTCCTCATATAGAGAAGCTGCATTCCAGCCTGTGTTTTACCACAACAGGGACATTGTATTGTTAAAATTAAACAGGCAGAATTAAAATAGTATTAAAATATTGCAAATTGTAACATACCTGAGCTCAGAGAAAAGATGTTCAGCAAATTGCATTCTGAATTCTTTTTCCACATCTGCTAGTAACATACTGGAGGACCTGCGGTAACTAATTTTAATGTTTTAATAGAAGAAAAATAGTAATAAAGTAACTTTTCATATTAGTCACTAAATTATTATGAAACATTAAGAGACATACTTTTTGGATAGGAGAAAAATAGCATTGATTTTTCCTTTTTATATTACTTAGCTGAATTAACAGAAACATGTAATATATTAAAGTGTAAAACCATAAAATTAAAAAGTGAGATTTTTTTTCAGTTTCAAACATCATTCTTTTATTGTTTTCACTAAAAAGCAGCTCGGCTTGGAATGTACCTATTCAAAGACTAATATATCTGTTAGTTGAACAGATACTGCAGTAACAAGCGTAAGGAATTCAAGGTGGATTTATTGGGACAGCCAGAAAGTGAGAACCATCTTAAAATACTTTAAAAATGACAAAGTTATATGAGTTAAAGGTGGGGGGTGAGAGTAAAAAAAGACTGAAATTGGCCCCGGGTAAAGACAGGAAAATGGAATCATAAATCATATAAGACAGCTGTGTTCTTTTATCCATGGATCCAGATGTTCCCACTAAATGTGTAACAACTTCAGAATTATTTTACAAGTAGGAGAGGGACTGTGAATATTCCATTTCTCTCCTTCTTGAACACCACTTGCTGGGAATGTTTTATGCCAAGTAGAAACTTTGACCTGTGCTTGCAGGAGAGCAGCATCTGAACAGAGCTCTTAAACAAAACTCCTAACCAACCTGGATTATGGTATGATTTAAACAACCATTGCTAAAAGGCTAAAGTTATACTGGAATCTTTTTGAGAGTAGTGACTATAATCGAATCTCTGGTTAAAGCATCTGGGTAATACAAGTCTGGATATTCTTACTGACTAGGAATTTCTAGATGCTAAGCAGTTTCTTTGGATGATGGAGTCCTGTCAGAATTATAATCAGTTTCATACTCCGTTTGTGAATATTAGATGGCAAGAAAATGAAATCTCAAGTCCCTTCAGATATATTTTGAGATGGCAGCTCTGGACAGATCATGACAAAGCTGTTTAAATGTCTTCCCAATGGAAACTGGTTTTTCTCCCTCCTCTCTGACTCATCTGTAAAATGTAATAGTTGGTCGTAAAACAGCTTCTTGTTTCAAGTGAAATAGAGAAGAAAAACTTCTCACACTCTTCTGAATGTTTCTTTATTACCTAGAAGGAAAAGGCAATCCTATTTTTTTCTGTATGTTTTTTTCTTTCCACAACCTAGTTTTGAAACTTAAAGACTACTACCTGGAGCTATTCTGTAGTCCTCTGGAAAGATACCTTATTGTGCTGATAAAAAATAGCAAGCTACTGGGTATTATTAGGTTATTTCTGTAATTACAGCTTTGTGACTGAAGACAGCTATTAGGTGATTATCACACCATTGTTTGCTGAAGAGGAGAGAGGAGGATGAGTCTCCATTAAATCGTCAAAGGTATGAATGTTCTTTAAAAAAGTGGAGATATTATATTTTCTTTTTAATTTGATCTACAGGGACCTGAACCACCTATTCTCAATTTAGTTCAATGCAAAGAATACAGAGAAAAAGAAAAGGCAGATACATCTACTGCTAGATTCAGAAGTTACTACTGAAGTCAGAGGGACAAATAAGTGCTAAAGCATTGCAAAACTGATTCTTTGCATTGAAGAAATGGGATCTTTTGGTTAAAAATTAGATTACTTTTCTAGTACTACATTCCACAGAAGCCTGTCTCCCTATAAACTTAAGGGTGCTTCTGTTCAGTTTGTTCTTTGTAGTTCAGAGCATGATAAAATTGAAGGTGATACCTGGTCTCTATAGAGTCTTTCTGCATCTTTACATAAAAGCAGCCACTTCACAGCAGTAGAGATCTTTGCAAGATTTCTCATGGATTGAGATGTGAGCATTTTTAAATATGTTAGAAGACATTGTGTCCGTCATATATTCTTTGGTAGATTTTTCTTTTTTTGTATTTTTTTTTTCAGTGAAAATAATTGTTTCTCAATTTGACAGGTCTCTGCTAGATTAGATATACTGAACTTTGTGCTGTTATATAAATGCAGTTAAAATTTAAAAAGAAAATAAATTTTTCTTTCTCTTTTATATATCTTCCCTCAAAAGTTTTAATGGGGACATGACCTAGAAAAAAAAATTAACAGTGTGACTACCTTTTCAAGATAAATTTTGAATAAATGGTTTAAAAGTCCCATAGACCTCCTGAAGAGTTTGAAAAGCCTATTTTCTTTCTGACAGATCTATTTAGGTGTATACCAGCTCTGAAATATCTGTGAAGAAAGTCACTTTAGCAGATTTTTCAAAAAGGCTGAGATAAACATGGTTATTTTCAGACATGCCCAGTTCTGACGGCAATAGCATCCAACTCATGAACAGCTTACAGCTTTGCAAAATCTTATTAGATCTAAAGTTATTTCTTTTCCTTTGCTGGGCTGTAAAAGCATTGAGATTGTACATGACTTATTAGGAAAGCATTGGCTCAAGGAAGTTGCTGTAACGGTGTTAAATTATTCTGTATTTCCTTCTTTGGTTTGGATGATGAGTATTTTTTAATTCTCATCTGTTTTTTTAAACCCCACCCTGTTTACAAATTCTCCTTCAGTTTGTCTATTATATTCCATTGTGATAAGGAAAATTCATCATTTTCCATGCTTAATCATGTTTTGTTACCTACTGTTGGAAAGAATTTTCAATTAAACAAGGGCCCTGAGATTGCTCAATGATCTGCAGGGCTCAGTTAAAGGGCTTGGGGGTTTAGGGCTAAGTGACACACTTTCAGGAACAGATGTTGCTAATAACAAGAGTTCATACACCCCAAAAGCCCTGAGGGTCAAAGAAATAAACCTCATGGGCAGTGACTCATGGTATCACTAGACTGAATGTACTAACTAGATCTCAGCTGGTACAAATCAGTGTCATTTTGTTAGTCATCTCAGTAGTCTCTTACTGTAGCTAATATGGCCTATACACGCCATATTTGAAGCTTACTTTATTTTAATTTTCCTCCCATGAGAAGAACTGTATTTCCCAGATTTGTTTCTACTATGATAGTTGCCTGTGATCTGGTGATGATAAAGACCTCGATTGAATGAAAAAAGGCAGCAAATAAGGTACACACTTGGTAGAGTTACTGTTAACCATAACAGGGCAGTTTGCAAAAATCCTTCTTTCATTCTTTTGAAAAAAAAAAAAAATCAAAGCATAAAAGAGAAATTCTAAAAATCTGAAAACCGTAGTTTCAAATGGAATCACCCAAATCAAGGGTGCAGGCAGATACCTAAATTTCAAACAAAGGGTAGAGATCAGTGAGACTTTTGTCGACTGAACTTTTTTTTTGTCTGTCTTAGATGTTTCTTTCCTTACTGTTCTGATTTTAATTCTGAGTACTTTAAAGACCTTGCTAACCATTGCAAATTTCACTATAGCTTCCAGATTTTAGCTTTACACTCTGAAGGATGCAGCATAAATATGTCTAAAATCTTCAGAAAATCTGGAACCAGCTTTTTCCCCTGTCTCTGACATGTGGCTTTGAATTTGTGTGGTACAAGACAAATGTTCACTGTTTCAACACTTTGCTGACTCATTACTGATCAACAAAAGGACAAAGGATTTTTTTGCCTTTAGGTGATGCATTTTTGTCTGATGCAAGCTGGCAATGAATCAAATAGCTGTGGATGGCATTCCACATGAATAGAATGATGACTGGCTGCTCCGCTGGAAAATGTCACAGTGTTTCCTAAGCAATGAAAGGATATTCTAAAGTTTTTTTTAACCTCATAAAAATTCATGGAACCTGGTTGACTAGAGTTTAGAAAGATCTTGGGTGAAAATAAGGCCATACTGAGACGACTTCAGAATTTTATTTATGCCAGTGCACTTGAAATTTACACTGGGACCTTTTGATAAAGGAATCTAGAAGATACAGCTTTTGTTCCAGAATTCCCAATAGACTCTGACCTAGTATTTAGTGAAAAAATGCTAGGTAAGTGTTGCTAGGTAAGAAGCTAATAGAGTGAATGCACTTGTTTGAAATATAAATAGTCTATTTTGGGGAATAGGCTATCTGTTCTTTTGTTTTGGACATCCTCTGTAATGGGCTTCCATAACGGGATATGCCAGGCTGCTGCAGTATTGGTGACTTGAGAGAATTAGGAAAGGAATTCTAAATCTTTGCTGCTTTAAGTATCTTACCTGTCCTTAGAAGGATCAAGGGACTGAGGATCTGTGAGACTTCCAGCCTAATTCTACTGCATTGTTCTAATTTTTAGTAAAATAGCAGAATTGTTGGCAAAAGTGAGAATACAAAACACTAATGTTTCTTTTTTTATTATTTTCTTTTCCCCTTGGATTTCATTCAATAAAATTATTTTCCTCAAGTGAGGACCAGGTGTTGAGACCCATTTCATTAGTCCTTTCATGCAAATGCAGGGAACTTCTGACCCTGCTGTATATAATTGGAAAGCTGAGTAATTACATGTTATATAATTATATGTTTGGTTTCTTGGAAATGGACCCAGGCAACAGCTTTCAGATAGGAAAAAAAACAACAACAACAAAACAAAACCCAACAAACAAACAAAAAACCCCACAACCCTCGTACTCAGCAACGACTTTTGCCTTTGTTTTCATTTTATGCATGATTGAGTGTCTTTTATCTTCCTTTTTTTCTGCTTTCTATGTTGTATGCAAATATTGGACAGTAAGGCTTTAGAAGAAAGACCATGAGAAACCAAAAGATTTTCTGCTGAGTAGGAGAAACACATGTTTTTTTCCTATCTCACCTCCCCCTCCAGCCCCTAACTGATCATCTCCGTGTTGCTAACCTGATGCACTTTTTTTTGCATGCTTTAGAGCCATCTATTAAAATGTAGAACAGTAGTTTTTAATTAAGGTCTTGGAAGGACATGAAATGAAAGGTTGACGAAGAACAGTATTATCTAAAGAAAAATAGTATGCAAAGACAGGGGAAAAATGGACACAAAAGACATGTGGGAACGTTGAGCTATGTTGTGGTATGGCTGTGCAAAAATAAAGAGGTCAAACTTTTAACTAATCGAGGACAAGATTTTTTGTGGTCTCTTTTGTCCTAAATGCTAATTACTGCAGCAAGAAGACAATTGTAATTATTCCAGGGTTTCCTAGGGGCTTAGGAAATTCAGGAAATTTATTTGGCACGTACAGTGGTGTCTCATTCTGTTTCCACATCAATCTCTCCAAGCATCATATGCAAATAGAGGCCAGAAGAAATTAGTTATGTGGACTTGTAACAGGAACCCTGAAGCTCTCCTGCAGGGAAGATATAGTTGGTTTGGGCCACAATACCACCTAACAAAAGAGGGACTGAGGGTGCACTCAAGGAGTGAGGAAGATATACTCACCAGATCAGTTCTGAATATAAATAGGATGCAAACAGAATCTAAAGAGCATTTTTATATCCAAGTACGTAGAACAACCCTGTTTTCCACACAGGAGTGGGTATTGCTTGAGTATGTGCCCCATAATATTGCATGGTCACCTACAACGCAGTCTTCTTCACTGTACCAAGTGCCAGAACTGACGCTTTTCAACTCTGTAGTGCTTAACATGAAGTGCTAAGTGGAGCATACAATCAAGTACTGGGTGACCATAAGGATACTGGTGTCCCTATGTAGGGACCAGATTTCTTTCAGTGTTACTGTGGAAAGTTTAGAAGCAACTGTGGAAAGAATTTGGTCTGTTTGCAGGCTGATCTTATTGTTGCACTTTATCATTTTCATTTTTGTTACTTCACTGACCTGAGGCAAGTCTCAAGAATTACCATGCTGGGAAAAGGTTAATCGTCTGTTTAGACACTAAGTAGAAAGAGAATGTTTAATTCTACAGTTGCATCATTAATTGTAGATATTCTGGATCAAGGACTTTTTGGATTTCATTTGTTCAGCTGACACACTAGTTCCCCTGATTGAACTCCTGAAGTATTACTGAAATAGAATGAATTGATGAATAAATGAATAAATAAATACCTAACCCAATGTTTCAGACAGAGGCATGAAATCCTTTTTATACACCTAAATGTGCTACATAGTATCCTCTATGGAGGGGAAAAATTCTTCCTAACAGCAGATGACAATCATTTTAAAATAGGAAGATTCATAATCCTTATAAGCTTTATCCTAATGTGTGGCAAATGCCACCAAAGAACAATAGCAATACATAATTCTTGTATTAAAATAAATTTGACACGTTTCTTTTTAATTGTATCTCATAAGCTATTGTTGCATAGGTTAATAGAGTAGAGGAAAAAATATAATAAGAAAAAAAGAACAGTTAAACAAAAGCAGGCGAAACAAATTGGAATAAGTGAGAGAAATAATGATTAGTGTACATAATAACTCCCTGCATTTTTTCCCTGAATTTTCTCAATTATCTCAATATGTTCATAGTGTTTCCTATTCCTGTGGGGTATTTGCTAAATTAGACCTATTTGACAACCCAGAACTGCATGCAAATGAAGCCTGCTGATTTTGCAGTTTTCAAATGCACTTTTGAATAGTCACACAGCTGCGCTGCACAGCACCAAAGCAACGGATGTTATTCCTTTGGCAACATGAGCTGGTATAGCATAGGAAATTCGGGATGATTTTCTGGAGCCATTCCAAGCTTTCTGGTCCAGATTCTTAGCCTTTCTATGACTGCTTAGGGCCATTCTGGCAGTTCAAAGCAACTGTAAAGTCAGCATTTCCAGCCTGTAAGGAAAAACAAAAATTTGAGCCTTCAAAACTAATCTAGCAATTTGAAGAGAATAAGGCTTTTGTAAGGTTTTTGACACTTCTGTTTATTTCTCCATGAGGAAACTGAGCCAAAAGAGAAGAGAAAACACCCCAAAAATATCCAAATGTCCATGCACCTTGGAACATGCTCTGTATCCTATGAAAGTACGAGGGAAGGTTTGATAGAGAAACAGTTAGATATTTTTAAATCATGCTACACACTGAACAGTCAGCATGTCCAGGTTTACTGCCATGAACACATACGCTGTTTTTAAATCCAAGGGTAAAAGTATGTCCTTGGAAAACTTTCCCTAAGCAGCTCGACTCTACTTGAAATGTAAAAGTGGTGAAAATAAGCATAAAGCTCTCATAAATTGCGACTAGAGATTCCCTCCTGTGTGGTAGTCCTGAATTTCAGTCTACTTATATGCTGTGACTCTTTTTCCACTTGGGGTGGAAGTGAAAGTACGGCACCTTTTGCTTCATCTATTCCCAGAGATTCCTTGCCAGTCACACCACATAACTAAATCTGCTTAACCTTAGGTAGGGACAAACATGTACTCGATTCACGGTTTCTACTTTCTGCTCTCAGCCTCTAATACACCCTGAGAGACTGGTGAAAAATATCCATATAACTATTCATGCTTCCATCATGCTCAGGCTGGGGTTTCTAAACTTGCAATGGAAGAAAGAAATAAGTCCTTTCTTTCTCACAGTCTTAATTCACAGTGTCTACGCTGCAGGCCGAACATCTCTAGTTCAGAACATTGAAGACATAAGGCCTTAATTCTGTCTGATTCATTGAATCCTATAAGAAGCATGTTCTGCAAAAAAAGAGAGGTAGGGGGTGTTGTAGAGATTCTAAATGTGCAATGTAACATTCTGTCTTCAACAAGAAGTGTACAAAACCACAGCAGAATAGAAGCCACAGTCCTTGGATATGACCCTGAATGGACCTTTTTCTGCACCTTATATCTCCCCATTGGATGCATTTATTGGTTTTTTACTTTCTCTTGAGACTTATATTAAAGTTAGTTATTTTTGACCGTATTGCTGTTTAATCCTATGAGGGATGGAAAGGAAAACAGTTTATAAGGCTTGTAGTGACCTTGAAAGCAGAAACAGCTGCCAAGGTCATGTTCAGCCTGTTGACTGAGTTCAGCAGGGATCTTTCAGGTTGACCAGTTTTGCCCCTGCTAAAGGTATCACATCAGTCAGTGTAAATCCCAGAGAGAAAATGGGTTAGACATTTCTCCTTTCAAAGACAAAAAAAATGTTTACGCATGCATACATTTGAATCTACATGTGATGTGAGTTGCAAATCATAAAGAGTATCTGATAAGAAGCCATGCCTAAGACTATACAGCTTGCAATTACATTTCTTGAAGTTGCCATTAAAAGTTAACTGTATTTCAGCTTTGATCTGCTCGCATTTCTAGTAGAGGACAGTAAGCTCATTTCTCTCTGTAATCCAGAGACTGACAGCACAAAAGAGTAGGGAAAAATGCTTCATAAAATAGCCCAGTGGGGTTTCTTTCTGTCTCTTTGCTGTCAAATTTGTTCGTATTTTTTAGGGACAATTCAAGTGGGTTCCACACACACATCTCCCACCCCCTTCACATTGCAAGCCTTGAAATTTAATTAAGGTTTTGAAATTTGTTAGTGTTCTTTCTAATTGGTCATGAATAATAAAGCACTTGCAGTTAGAATGCAAATGATTATTTTGTTGATGAAAGAACCTTAGTACAATCCAGTTTATCCGTGTTTTGTTTGGTCTGTAGTAAAAAAAAAGTCTGTGTATGAGAAAAAGGAAGATGAGGTGTCTATGAGAAAAACACAAAAATTGATCAAGGAATTTACTTTTCCAGATGTATTTTGCATTCATGAATAATGCCAAGCTATATTTTTCAGTCTTGCATTTCTCTCTACATAATTTGAGGTGTGGAACGTAAGGGAAGGAAAGATAAAGTATGCAGTTTTGTGCAAGGGTTTACAAATTCCCTGTTTAAAGAAGTAACCAGTTCAGGCAGCTCTTTATTTAGTAGTGCACAATGACTGGGAAAAAAAGGACAAGGGTAGGTAGGGAAGGGGTAGCAGAAGTAGACTCTTTTTCATGCTCTTGGATGATTTGCATCTCTGGGATCTCCTGTGATCTTCTTGTCATTCCTTCACCGCAGTGGTCAGGTCACGACCTAACACTAGGTATAGAACTGTGATTTAATCGCTTAGTTCCAGCTGAGACTTTTCCTTCTTCAAAATGGAATTGCTTTCTACAATTTAAGTGAAAGTCATGGAAATAACAACTATCTGTTCCGCTGATTAGTTGCTTGGTCCTTGGACAGAGCATCATAAGCATGTCTAAGGAAGAAGGTTGTAGGTTTAAAACTATGGCTTGCGTTGTTTGCCTTTCAGAGCTCTGGTGGGTCAGCAGTAGAAAAGTAGTGGCTATTTGCAATGACTGTGTTTTCTTTAAGTCCCTCTCTTACATGATCATGTGTTTTGCATCTTTGTGTAGCTAAACTGAGCCTTTTCCTTCTTTCCTGAGGAAAAGCAATAGTCTTTCATAGGATTTTTTTTTTTATATATGAAATGAAATTGTACTCGAAAAACATCACATTCTTTTACAGTTTCATATTTCTTTCATGAAATCTATGTTATAAAAACTGAAACCATTGTAATGCCACTCTGATCAATATGTCACAGTCCTTTATCTTCTTTATCTGTTCCTCTATACTTTCAAGGTTGGATTACCACAGGCTTCAAAATAATTCCATACAACCTAGGTCTTCACACAGATTTTAGCAGGTAAAGTTTCATGAGGCTTATAAAAGTAGTTTGCTCCAACGGGAACAACAACATACATTCCTCATTGTATTGATTTCAAACTCATGGTGTACTTGAAGGCTAATAAATGAATATTGACTTAAATGTTTCAAATTTTTGGTAATACTGAATTTAACAGTCTCACATAGTCCAGCCTGGACATGTTTGAAAAGCCAGTTAGTTACCTCTGGTTTGGTTCTGAATCTATGAAACATAGATGTTAACTTCAGTTATGTAGATTGGAAATGAAGATAAGTACTTTCAAGACAATGATGTTTTTAACTAAATGAAAAAGGAAAAATCATATAAGTAGTAAAGACAAATACAATGAATAGATAAGGCCTTCCCATGGAAAAAATTAAACAAACCACACAAAATTGCCCCTTCCTGCCTGAAAGCAGTTTAGATACTCAAGAAAGATTTGTCTTTCTCTTAAGCACTCTATTTAAAATATTTATAGTTTAAAAGACATGGAAGACTAATGAGCACTGAGCAGCAGCAAAATGAGAAAGCGTTCATTATTATTTTCATGCTCTACCTTGAGATTTTATTCTTCAGAAAATTAAATCAAGAAACACTTTATTTTTCTTTCACAAAAACTTTGTGACTTGTATTTTCCTTTTAAAAAATGGATAGAAAAACATCAACACTAGCTATTTTAATTACAACTAAAATCTAAAATGAGATGATGGGAGAAATGGACATGTATTCACTATGGAGTTATGAAAAATTTCATATATTTTTCTGCAAGGTAAAAAATAAATTAATGAACTACAACTTGTTAATTCAAGAGTGATTTTAAGATAAATTTTCAGTAGCAATACTCATATTTTGAAGCTGGATGACATGTTTGTCCTATATGGCCTATGGGGCAGCAACCTTTGGAAAGTGACTGTTACACTTCTCAAGGTTTGAATGTTCAGCTTGGAAAAACAAGGTAGTTACAGTAGTAAATAATTCTTTTGATAGTAAACCAGTCATTTCTTGCCATTGTAGTATCTTGAAGTATCTGCTGGCTACAGCTGTCAATTAAGTAGCCTAAGCAGCATATCTCTGTGTTTGTACATTGCTGGTAAATGTATATTTTCTTTTTTCTCTCTGCCTAAACTACAACTAGTCTTTCAGAACAAATCCTACTGTCTCTAACACATGAAAATTTTATACAACTCTATTGGTCCCTCTTTGTTACACCTCCAGCCATATGGAAATCTGAATATTTGATCTAACAAGCATACCTTTTTCTATTAAATGACTAGAGTGAGTTTTTCACATGTAGGAGTGGTTATGTGTTTTTGGACCATGTAATGACATCTGTATGGTGGAAGAGGGAATTCAGGCTTCCAGATAAATGCAAGCTGAAAACAAAAAAGTAAAAACAAGGCCAGGGATTAATTTATCTGTACCGTGATTTGCTTCATACTTACCATGTTACTTGGAGCTGGCAATGGTTGGAAGAATTATACTGATGAAGAAGGTCCAACTTCCATTTCCTTGTGTGACGACAAGGTAATTCAGTTGCAGCCTTGTCTCTCTCTAGGAACTTTGGTCACGTTACAACAGTTCTGAAGGTCCCTCATGTACTGTCCCATATGGAAACCACAATCCTTAAATACTCAATAGTATCAAATACTTATCAGGCCTAGTGAGTATATTATGCCTGGTGTATTATTCTTAACCATAATTTACCATGGACAGAATTTTTTCAAGAAGACTAGGAAAATAAACACATATGCTGAACAGCTTTGAAAAATGCAGTCAAATTTCTGATGAGTAGTACGTCACTGTAAGTCCATACTATACCAACTGCTTTCCTCATGTGTATGTCAGTGAAACCAAAGACGACATACTGTTTGCATATGTTCATTTCATACATAGTTGCTGTCATTAACATGAATCTTTGGCTTTTTTCCTGTCTAGGCAAAAAGATAACACTGTTATTAAATTGTTGCAGTAGCATGGGATAAATTGGTAATTTGTAGCAAGAAGAAAACAATTTACAGTTATTGCATCCACATAGACTTATTTCATTTTAGAATATTTTGTATACTCTCATTTTAATTTTCAAAAATTATTCTGCAAAGTAAGATCTTTTCAGGTCCTTAGCAATGCAAACTGATTAAACAGATAATGGCCTTATGAAAGATTTAAGGAGTAGTCCACTGTGATACAGATTAATTAATCATTGTGCAGCTATTGTGAATTTGTTTAAAGATCAGTTAACTAAATTAATATTTATAAGTAGTGAGAATTTCTTTTTTGCTATGTTTACTTTAGCAATCTTGCCTTGCAGTTGAATCATCTTCCACAGCAGGATTGTTTTTCACCATTTAAAAGCAGATCACAGAATAGCTTGTCATCAATTTACTAGATACATCCAGCTTTGAGCAGTGGAATACCCCGCTATTTGAAGCATGTACAGAAGTGTACTGCATGAATTAGGAGGATATGCTGAAACTTTTGGAAGCGGTAGAGAAATTTTAAGACAGCTTAAATGTACTCCATAATGCTGTCAGTTATATTTTGAAGGGGATTTGCTAACAAATGCTGCAATGGGTTATTTTTATGTGGTTAAGAGGTTGTAGTGGCTACAAAAAAGTCAGGAATAGCACAGCTCTGCTTCCCCACCACCAGGGCAGCCAATGCAGTGGGGAGGCAGAACAGCATTAATTACAGTTCATGCTTTCTCAGCTCTGGAGTCCCCAGAGGTCAAATTCTGCAAAATAGAATATTTTAATAAGTGCCACAGCCAGACTAGGGTATTTTTCTTCAGACACTCTTGTACCTGTTGCATGTTAGGAGACTGCACATTTCCCCTTTTTTACATCTCATGTGTAGAAAAAGGAATATGGAGACATATAGATTCTTTCAAAATTTCTTCTCTTCCTTTCCTTGTGTATGTTGGGAGGACCAGCTGAGAATCAGCAGTATATTGAATACAACTATGTAACTGCTTTTACTAGAGTAACAAAAATTAGCTCTTGCCAAGACCAAGATTTACAGAAAACTGGATTTTCAGGTATTTAGTGCTCATCAGGATCATCTGTCAGAAGAGAAATTATTCTTATTACTCCCGTGCAGTCTGTTCAGCCACTCTTCTAATAGCAGAGAGCTCTTAGCCTACATTTCATCTTCCTATCCTTCTTTTCCACCCTCAGTCTTAACACTTGTCAAATTATAAGTACCTGTGATACAGTTACTTAAAACATAACTTTTGTTAGAAGCTCACATAGCTTTCCAGTGTAGGTAGAATTAATCACAATGATAATTATAGTTCCATGCAAAACACTTTTAAAATGTGTAAAGTCCTTGTTCAATGAAGTGCAGTGAATCAACTTCCAGCAAAGGCATGAGGAGGCTAAACATATGTTTTAGAAAACTTAAAGGTCTCTTCTGTAGTTTGGAAACACATTTTGCAGCAGAGATTTTTTTCACCTTGGAGCCAAAGGTGGTAAACAAAGTTTCTCCACTCAAGCTGAACAGTTATTACATTAGGCAAGACAAAAATTAGAGGTCATTCACAAGGCTGAATAAAGAACTGACCAGGTACAGGTTAGCATTGCTGCTTACCTCTCAAACCGGTCATCCACTTACTTCTGGGAAGCCAGAAGTAAGAGGGGAACAACAATAAGGTGTAGTCCTTGATTTTGCTAAAGTTAGCCATTTTTTTTTGCATTGGCATAAGAAGTGTTTATGTTGGAAATCAAATCTCCAGAGTGTTCCCAGGCTGGGAGGATTTCTGGTTTCTCTTTTTTTGGCATTGCCTTAACAGCAATTGCCTTTGTGATTGTGGCTTTTATCTTTCCAAGCCAGTGTTAGGCATGTTGAGACTTTCCAGGTAGTAGCTAAACATCTGCCTGTCGACAGGAAGTAGTGAATAAATTCCTTCTTTGCTTGCAGACACAGCTTTTGCTTTGCCTATTACACTGTCTTTATCTCAATCCACGAGTCTTCCTGTCTTCTTTCTATTTTCTCCTTGTCCCAGGGGAGAGGGGAGTGAGTGAGAGTCCAAGTGTTCAGGTGTTGGCTGGAGTCAACACACAACAGTAGATCATACTGCAACAAAGAAACCCAGTGATGTGTACTAAATAGTATGACCCTGGAGAGAAGGACACAAGCCATCATTTTTTTCCAATATTTTTAACAATATTTTTTAATATATCTGCTGGACAGAACATGACTGCATATCCTCTTTAAAAAGTTGTTCATGATCTTTGTATCTCAATAAAATCTAGTTTAGATACTCAAAGTTATTTTGATCTTTTTAATATGCTTACTTAAGAAATAAGATGGAGTCAGATCCATCCCATGTCTATGACTAGACTTCAAGATGTCAGAGGAATGAAACTAACTGTTCCAGCAAAAGGGCTTAAAACCAAGAGATGTAGACCTTTGGCCAGAAAAATTCTAACCTCCATATTGCCCCATTTGAGCTGACAGCCGCTGTGGTTTTCAAGGGAGTTCTCTGACTAAAATATGGTACACCTACATCTCACTCTCTGTGCCATGAGCTGATCTTCTGATGCTTCTGCAGGAGCTGATAATAGAGATCTCTCTCACTGTCCCAGTTCTCACAGGGCTAATCTATAGCACCTAACTTACTGAGTCTACTCTGAAAAAGTAAGAACTGAACAGAGTGTGGATCCTGGACCAGATCCTCATCCCAGAGGTGGCTGGGATGAATTAAATTCACTGGTGCCTCAGTATAGAAGATGCTTTATTGCCTGTTGTTGTTGAAAGTACCTTCTGGAGACACAGAGGGGAGACTACCCTCCATGTTTGCAATGTAGCTCATTTTACTGTTTTTTGAAATTCAAATTTGCAGACGTAACACAGCTGGATGGGACTGCTTTGATTTATAGTAATCCCTAGAGCAAAGTAGGTACTCAGGTCTGTTCTTTGTGACCTGTAAATAAATTTGGAAGTTGAGCTGGTATAAACTCAGGGGACTGTTTACTGAACAGTGATGTGACAAAGAAGGTTGAAGACGGAATTAAAACCTGTTAAGCTTGAGCAAATAATTTGGTGAAATGTGTTAATTTTCTAAAACATTTACAAGGCCTAAAGCAATTAAGAATAAAGATTGTGAGGAGGTTCAAAAGAAGGACAGAGAAACTAGTCAGGCACAAGTACGACTGAGTCTTGTGCCTGTGTAGTGGTAACTCCTTGTGTGTGTGAGTCTACAAACACACCCCCTGCTACTGCGTTAAACTTTATTCAGTACTATTTTCACAATGAAATATAGTATGAGCCGATTTCAGGAGAATGTGATAGAAAAGCAGATGGAAACAGTGCCTAGTCTGACAGGATAGTGTTCATTAATTATACAGTCACCGATGGAAAGGCTGTTTATGATTTTATACTCTTAAAAATATTCTCTGTGCATTTGTCTGGTTGATCAATGCTCATCTTTCTATACTTCACCTGTTCAGTCTCTTCCTTAGACGCTGGTAGCTCAGTATAGTCCGTTAAGATGGAAAATCAGTTGGATCCAGTAAAGAGCTATTCTATTAAAAATTGTTTATGTCAAAAAAAACCAAAAAAACAGCATAAATTCCAGGAGGGGGCTGAACCATCCAGGAGCAGGGTTCAAAGACATCCATTCAGGTGTGACAGGATGAGCGGCAAGACAACAGTAAGGATCCATGACAGGAGGTACAAGTCAGTGACTGTGTTTATACAATGTGAATAGCATCACCATAAAGGTTTTCTACCAAAACTTTTTGATTACACTTTCCACCCCAAACACTGGTTGCAGCAATTTTATAGGGAAAATAAAATAAAAAAATAAAATAAAAAAATTAACACAGAGTATAAATAGACACTCATTATGTGTGTATATGTGTTCATGGTATATAATATTGATATATTTGCATGATGAACTGGAAAAATGTCTAATTTCCACCCCTCTTGGATATATTTGGAAAATTGCAATCAGTAAATTTAGGAGTTAGTTTTAATGCAAGAATGATAATCTTATAGACAGCTTTCTCAGAATGTCATACCTTCTAGAAACAAGATTTATCCAAGGTCATCCATCCATTCAGCATGAACACCACAAACCCAATAAAGACTTCTATTTCTTTTTTTCTATCATTGCTTTTTGGGCAATAAAAATGACACAGTGAACCTTACATTTCTCTTCATCATGTAATTCTATGCATTTATCTTGGTGATTTATAAAAGTTTTCTTCTCCCACAGCATTCCCTCTATGTTCAGTATTGGATTTTACTGCTCCACTGGGGCAAAAATAGTCTCGTAATTAAGGCTGAGAGCCAAGATTAATCAAACTTACAGCTAAAAAGCTGACTATGTGTGTCAATTTTCACTTACAATAAAAGAGGACTGCATTTTTGTTAGTTGTGAAAATCTCTGAAAATTTTCTATTTGGGTGCTAATATTTGTGCTATGTTTACTGCTGAAGACCAGAAAATATAATTGTTGGAAACAAGATCAAGTAATTGAATATTTAAATACATTCCTTCAGTTTCTTGAAATAATTGCTCAGACTTTCAGGTAAAGTTAATCACAAAATCTAGATCTAGAAGCAAAAAAACCTCAACCTTTTCCCTTTATATAAAACCAATGAGCCTCAAAATTAACCCCAGTAGATAGCAACTGGTAGGTCAATAAGACATAGCTGCTTTTGTATGCATTTCTCGTACCAAAGCATTTTCCTGATGTGGTAAGTTTTTCTTATCTAGTAGGTAATGAAAACTAGTCCTGTAGAAGACATTTTTTTTCCACAAGGAATTCTGACTCTATACGCAAAAGTATAAAAACGAAGTGTCTTTATTTATAAGTACAAGGAGATCTCATTATTTTTTTCTGTAATGATAACTGAGCTTTAGTATTTTTTTCTTCCTTTACTTAGGCAGGCCTACAGGAAATGTTAGACCAAGTTATTCAGCTTCTTAGAGAAGCTATTTACCAGTAGCTTGCATCTTCAAGTATTTTATTTTATATTTTATTGCAGATTAAGGACAGTGTTTTATGCCATATTTGGGTTTTAAAGGCTTTAAAGGCTTTTTTAAAAGCCCCATTATTGAGGCTGTTATTGAGTATTTTTACAAAGGAAAGTAAATGTCCACATCTGCTCTAAAGCAGCCATCCAGCATCTCAACAGGGTGATAGGTTAGCTACACAAATGTGTTTAGAGTGTAGTCACTCCTGAAAATAATCTTTTGGTTGCTGAAAAGCGAGTATTCAAAATGGGCTCCCACTGAGAACGTTCCTCCATTGTTACTGCTTGCAAGATATTTGTTAGAGTTTGAGGCAATTTGATTCAGCTGAATGGCTGTTGAGATCACAGCTAGTTCTTGAACCTGTGGTTAAAATTGTTCTTAAAATTGTTTCCACCTCTGTGAAAATGATCTTCCTGACACTTTTTCAGCCTCTCTGAAAGCCCCACTGCCTTTACTGTAGCTTGCGGATGGTACCACCTGTGCTCGGTTTGTCACAAAACGATGCATATAGTGGCCAGTCCCTCTTCACTCTACAGCCTGAACCTGCCCACACATTCCTTGGCTTCTGCCCCAAACTAGGCAACAGCAAAAAAGAAACAGCCCTGGCATTTGATACGATAAAATAAAAAACTTGGTAGGGCAGATTTGGACTTCAGCCAAACCGACACATCCCAAAATACCCAAATGCTGCAAAGGAGTTCAAATGCAAAATCCACAATGTTCACATTCAGCTCAGCATCATACCAAAAAATAAACTTACTTGAAATAAGGTAGACTTCCTCTAAAGTGCCTTAGTGAAAAACTCTACTCAAGTCACTGGGGAAACTTCCATGGTTTTCTTCATTTCAAACCAATCTGCAGTTCTGTCTTTCTTCTCACTATAGGAAACAGCTGTTCTTAAGACCTAAGAGATCATTCTTTGTTGCTGAGAAAAGCTTCAGTTAGGGCACAGTACAATAGACCCATGCAAGAAATCCTATTTCAGTCCAACACGACAATAGCACTTACAGCTGTTGCATGTGCATCAGCAGAACTAATGCTTGCAGAATCTGCCTGTTCTTTAATCTCTTTTGAAAAGTGATTTAGAAGCTCCTTCATTTTTAACAAGCTGCTATTGGGGACATCAGTAAACTAAAGCCACTTAAATTCACCAGAAGTGTCCTTGGAGTTTTAGGGAAAAGATTACCCAAGACTGACTATAACTTGTCATACAGGTAACTAAAAACATCTTTTTTTTCATCTTTTTTGATTTCTATTCCATCTCCTCCCTAATGCTTTTCTCTAACTGCTTAAACATCATATCATATTATTATCACTCAATTAGAATGCTTAAAATCTTAATTAAAATTACTTTTTATTGACCAATTCCACTGCATAAACATTGCTACCATTTGCTTGTGTTTGCTTATGTCAAAATAATGAATGTTGCCACCTGTGTGTTGAATTTGTTCTTACCTTCTCACTTTGTCTAAAGGCGATGAAAGATATCCATGACTAAGCACAAAGAGGGCAGTGCCATGCTGAGGTTTACACATTCAAAGTCCTTCTCTACGGTTTCTACTTCTGACTGCTTGATTGTATTAAAACCTTAATCCTGCACTGTTTTAGCCTTTAATGCATTTTCATTCTCCTGCAGTCTTTCTTGCAATACAATATTGATGTCTTAACACTGTATACTTTATTGGCAGTTAAGTAAACATCTTGAATTATTAAAAGAACCTAGACCTAGCCAGATCCAATTAAAGGTATCATCAGCCCACAGCCGACATCCTTTCCCTACAAACATTGCCTAATTCTAAAACACCTTGTCAGTTCAAAAACATCAGTAATGGCCCTTCCTGATCCTGAATACAGGTCTTTATGCACCCTAATAGCAGTAAATTAAGTTAATTCTCTCCCCCCTCCCTCTTTTATTTTTTCATTCCTGGGGAGCTAAAACAAATCCAATAAAGAACAAAAATATGTTCCAATACCTTCTTAAATCCATTCTTTTTGACACACCAAAGGTATAGTCTGTGTTGCCCACAAATGTAATTGCTGGTGTAGCTGCAGACCACTGCAGCTTTTGCTTACCCTTTGTTCAAATTCATGGCAAAGCAGCAGTTGCCCACAATGACAAACCTGATTTACTGAACACAGTGGAAAACATCTATCACTGGGGTAAAACCTTTGGAGACAGTCCTTATACATACGATATATTTGGTTCAGAAAAAAAATATCTCTGTATGGTATTGAGAAGTGAAGGCTGTAGTTTTATTAACATTAATATACCAAAACATTCAAGTCCGTCATATTAATAATCGCTGGAATGTTGGTGTATTTCAGGAGCCA
Source organism: Pedionomus torquatus (assembly GCA_013398155.1). NCBI lineage: Eukaryota > Metazoa > Chordata > Aves > Charadriiformes > Pedionomidae > Pedionomus > Pedionomus torquatus. Next base: position 194,608 of record VZRU01020961.1, on the reverse strand, counting down.
AAGTCTATGTCTGGAAAACATGTTAAACATTTAGAAACAATTCTTCCTGCATTGCTTTCTGTAAATAAATCCTACTGAAGTATAATTTTTCGCATAATATTTTTCATTCCCCTTGTCTAAACATTTGTTTAGTGTTGTCATGTACTGCTAAACAGCTGCCACATTTGATTTTGGACACAGCTCTGTTTCAGTGATGAGTGAAAATATTCCTGGATGTGTATTTGCAATCATTACTATTAAAGAGCTTGGGAATGAGTGCCTGAGCATTGGGAACTCCTCATTTTGTGTTTCATAGACCTCTTTCTCTGAGATGTTGAACTTGATAGTAATTTTAAAGTAGACCACTGCAATAAACATCCCGAGTTCATTTGTAATGTTTGTCATAGTTTTAAGATCCTTTTTACAGGAGCTGATTTTTTCCCCTCAGAACAGCTGTTCTTAAGGTGTCTTTATCTTTCAGTCTCAAAGGTTGACTCCAGACCTATGAGACATCTGGTAGCAAGGCCGTTGTCTTGGAGAGGAATGGCACTCCCCTGTGCAGTGCTTATGCTTCACAGTAATGCCGTGTATTTGCTTTGTTCACATTTGGAAAAATGCCGACTTCACAACTTAAAGAATAGTCCTGCATAGCAGACCTATGACCATGCACACAAAAAAAGAAAATATGTATAAGTGCATGTGAAAATATATGCTGTCTCTCTAAATCAATAAAAAGAAAAAAAAAAAATACATCACAGCTGCACTAATACTCCAACATAAAACCATGGGATATTTGGTTATTCATCCCTTATTTTCTTTTAGATGACTTTGTTGCTAGGAGTCTTGTCTAACTAAGAAATAGGATACTAAAAGAGAGGAGTAAGTCAAAATGTATCTGGAAAAGCATGTAAAAGTAAATGATGGAGCAGTTCTAAGAGGCCCTCAGCTACATCATATCTGTTTTTTTAAACAGTGTGACCTCTTGGTAACCACCTTATACTTCACTGCCAGTATGTTATTGTATATTTATATAGGGGATCATTAACAGTACAACTGTAATGTAATTGAATGCAGGATTCAATAACAACATCGAAGTTAAAGTACCATATGAATATAAAATTCCCTTTCAATCTTGCTCAGCCTAATTGAGGGCTTTTCCCCTCTTTTTTTTAAAAAAAAAAAAAAAAAAAAAAAAAAAAAGCCTACTGTTTCAATTAGTGTTATGGCAGGGAAAGCAGGGAAGGAGAAGGACAGCAGAAAAAGTTTATTTTGATAACATTCTTGTTCATGTGGAGAAAGATTGCATTACATGCAGCTTGATCCCCAGATAAGAGAGTGCTCAAAGAAACAGAGACAGACCCCAATTATAATGAGCTTCCAGCCTTCAATCTAGAGTGAAGGAGTGTGACTGCTTATTTAAGATGAGGGCTTTTTTGTAAGTGAGATGTGTTATGGGAGTGATTCCCAATTAACTAATTGATCTGATAGAAAGCTGAAGTCCCTCATAAAAGAAAAAAGGAAAAAGGGTCACTTTGGAAATTCATGCCTTTTCCCATTGTGATCATCTTAATTAGCTTCTGATAAAACTGAGAAGTGAGGTGGGGAAGGATTTGGTTCCTGATGAACCCATGTGAGAAATGAAGAAGCACATGATCAGTTGGAATGTGTGAAACGTTTGAACCTAAGGTGTGCCTGCTTTGTATTTCAGATAAGTGCAATGAAGTTCAACGAAACAACGAATACATATGAGTTCCTCTCCAAGGGAAAAAAAAAAAAATATCCAGAATTATCAGGTGGCTTAATTATTCATTTTAATTGTTTGAGTGTTATGAAAAAAAGTCCATTTATAAATGTGATGATTAAGTTTCATACAAATTATGAATTGTTTGGGAACGCCAGCCAGTGCAAAATGTACACATTTCAGTACCTTAAGAATAAGGCTGTTAAAGGTTAGACAGCCACAAAAACAAGAATACTATTTGTTCAGAAAGGAAGATAATGAAAAACAATGAGTTGAGAGCTTGCAAGTCTTACCTAGGAGGAAAGGAGAAGATTGAGGTGCTGAATGCTTCCAGCTACTGAATTGTACAAGTGTTAGGTGGCCTTAAAATGTCAAAGGAAGCACAAGATTACAGTTGCAAAAATAGTATCATTGTTCATAGTGTAATGCAATGACCCTGATGATACAGAAGTTCCTTCCTAGGCCTTGTTCCTGAGGTTTAGGGCTATGGCAAAAGAGCAGATTAATACCAAGCAAACACATGCAGGTCTATGAGCTGGTCATGCTCAGAAAACTTGCTGACCTGTGTATTTGCTTCAATATATATTCCTTAACTTTTCATGTATATTACAAAAATAATTTTTAACCTTCCCTTTTAAAGCATATAAATGATTTCAAGTGTTGCAGCAAAAAACCAAAATTGACATAAATTCATACCTTTTCTTTGTGTTGTATCATTATGTGGTCAGGAAGACATACTGTGAGCATCAGTAGACAGCCTGCAATGTTAAGCTGGAAGATTTTTCTCTGCATGTTCAACACGGAAATGTCTTGCAATAAAAGACTAAGCCATAATTTCAAACAAGTATGAAAAATTACTTTTCCTTATATTGAAGGTTACTTTTAACATATGTGGCAGCTTTACTTTGGCAGAACCCCTACGGCTGCAACACAGCTTTTGTTCTCTAGTGTTAAACTGAAATTATATCAGTCAGCTTATCAAGAAACAATTGTTTTCCTTTATAATTTTCTTTAATGCATCTGGAAGACTATTTTGTACTGCTGTATTGTCAAAACTTATGTTCCTGAACAAGTGTTTAAGTTTGCATTTAAGAACATCCTGAAAATGGTGATAATTATCACAAACTGTATTCTCTTCCTCCTTTGCTCACTCTATAAAACACTTTCCTCTACAGAGGGAAATGCCTGCACAATATTTTGTGGAATTACCATGGGCTAAGCCGCTGCTCGCTGGCAGCAAGGGATCAGATTTGCTCCTTAAACTATGTTGCATATAAAGTATGCCAGTATAAGTTTGTATTTTGAGTTAGAGAGAAAAGAGATATTGAACTTCAATAACCAATAATTTGCTTTGGTCTGGAGTTGAAGCAGCTTGCATTATAAAGACTTACTGCCTTTGACTGTCACCTTAGACCAAATTGAAAAGGTGTCTATTTCCCAGCTTCTTACTCTTGTCCTTTGGAAAGCCAGCACAGGATGCCTAACAGATAATAAGGGGCCTTGACCTGAAATAAGAGAGTGTAAGAAAGAGTTTTGGGTCAAGAAGGTGATTAGGAAGAACTGAAAGACATGGTATCCTTCTCTTGTCTTTGCCCTCCCTCCCCACTGCCTTCTTGGAATAGAAGAAGAATGACCATTTGTGTGATTTTTCCAGCATCAGCAGCTCCTTCACCACCATACTGTGACTCGATCATCCTTAGTCTGATTTTCTGCTTCTAGAAAATTTTTAAAAGAAAAGACTAAGCATTTACTTTGGATTTATTAATTACATAGGAAGATTGGCAAAAAAGGACTCGGACATCTTTACTATTTGTAAATTCATAAGTCCATCTATCTGGAACCTAAGACTACTAAAAACAGAAGCAAATCATAACAATACCAGCGTCTTTTTCACCAATTAGCTGATATAGCTTTTATAAATGTAAAACAAATTACAAGAGCACAAAGAATTTTAGACTAGTATAGATCGTATGTACCTATGGTTTGTATTAAAATGTAATTATTAGAGCTATAAAAACCCCTCAGCTATACTTTTCAAACAACCTGACAACAGTTTTATTCTCATTTTCTTGTAGATGTGCTAAACATTCCCCAAACTTTTCAGTCAGGGGTATGAACAGAGATCAGTTTCTCAAAGCAAAAATCTTAAAAAGCTTGGCAAACCTGCATAGCAACAGCAACAGCCCATCTGATGAACAGTCTGTCTTAACTCCAAGTAGAAGTGTGACTTTTTCAGGATTTAAATGAAAAAAGCCTCCTAGGTTCACTTTAATCCCTTAGCTTAGAATTTATAGACTTTGGTTAGTTAGATTTATAGACTTCAGTTTTCATTATTACACAGTTCCTCTAGAACGGAATTACAGAAACTGAAGAGTCTTTTCCAAGGAATTAAAATAAAAAACCCTCAACAACAAAACCAAAAGTATTATGTGTCTTCTGCCCACTCTGTGCTAATCAGTTTTAAAATTGTTAATCAGCATCAAAGGAAGATACGATGTATCTTTGTGAACAGGAAGAAAGTGAAAACTTCTTATTCAGGACCAAGAATAAAATCTGGGTTTTTTTTTCAGAAAATTGAGTGTTTTCAAAGTGTGACATTATCTACACTATTTGCAAGTCCTTAGAGTTGGTGGGAAGACTATTTTAATTCTGCAAGGCACAGACAGGAGAAGATGAACCCTATCTGAGGCGGGTTTTCCCTATTAGAAAAAATAGAATTATGGGGTCAAGAGCACAAAAGCCAATAAGATAACTGACACAGAACATTCAATGCCACATTTAATGCTAAGCACCAACGTTTCAATCCTTCTGTGTCCATTTGTAAAATTGTAATTACTACACTCTGACTAATGTGACTGGTTATTTGTTGACTGAAAATGGGTTGTAAATGCCTGTTATTAATGCCTGGAACTGATACAACTTTAACTCAAATATCAGTGACCCGTTCTAACCCCCTATTAGAACGGGTCCAATGGAGGGCCATGAAGATGATTAGAGGGATGGAGCACCTCTCCTATGAGGACAGGCTGAGAGAGCTGGGGCTGTTCAGCCTGGAGAAGAAAAGGCTCCGGGGAGACCTTATAGCAGCCTTCCAGTATCTGAAGGGAGCTACAGGAGAGCAGGAGAGGGACTCTTTGTCAGGAAGCGTAGTGATAGGACAAGGAGTAATGGTTTTAAACTGGAAGAGGGGAGATTTAGACTGGATATTAGGAAGAAATTCTTTCCTGTGAGGGTGGTGAGGCACTGGAACAGGCTGCCCAGGGAGGTTGTGGATCCATCCCTGGAAGTATTTAAGGCCTGGCTTGACAGGGCTTTGAGCAACCTGGTCTAGTGGGAGGTGTCCCGGCCCATGGCAGGGGGGGTTGGAACACGATGATCTTCAAGGTCCTTTCCAACTCTAACCATTCTATGATTCTATGATTCTATGTCTCTGGAATTGAAGACCATCCCGCAAAAGATGTACAATAGAGAAACAAAACTGAGGAAGTATACAGCAAATTTTTGGCAATGGTAAATATAAATATGTTTTCTGTATGATTGGAAGTTTTTCACAGAAGTGAAGTTAGACCACAAAAAAAGAAAACAAATCATCGAGGCGGCCTAATTCTTGTACTTTCGAATGAATTTCAAATGCTTAAATTCACACTTCAAATGTTAATTCCAAAACTATGCGAGTGTTACTTAGCTCTATATTTACACCTATAAAAATAAAGCAAATACAATATACTTTGCACTGCATATAAATTCTCCTTCATAAACTGTCAGTACAGACTTCCTGATGCATACAGTGGATTGGTTCTTTCTTCCGGATCTGTCGAAGAACTACTTCAGAAAGTTTCTAGATTTCTGTCAGTATAAATGTATGTATTATATGCATTTTGAGTGTAAAACATAACATAGATAAAACAAAGAATAATTGTTGGCCAATGATTCCATGTTGAATTCATGTCCTTCGTTTAGGAGTTTATTCTTTGCTCTAATCTGGTTTTAGATAGATAACCAGAATTGTCACCTGGAAAGGGCAAAAGCAATAACTGCTTTGCTTTGAAAGGATTATGGGTTATTTTAAATTCCAGATTGAGTCATTCATTTTCATCACTTATGTTCACTTCCAAATGTTGCTAATAATAATAGTGAAAAATGTTCTGAGCCTATAGTCCAGCTATATTGAATTCTGGAAAAGATCAGAGTAGGCTTTCAATTTTACTTTTTTTTATTAATTTTTTTTTCCATACAGTGGGAAATTACTATTTATGTATGGATATTTAATTATATTTGGTTTCTATTTGAAGCTGTAATCTGACATTCTATTTCCTTTGTCCCAAAGCTTAGTGATGAAATTTTTACTAATATATTGGAATACATAGTTGAGAATAAAGTACTCAGAGAGTTCTATACAATGCTCTGAACAAAATAGTACAAGTCTGGCTGCAAATTGCCCCTTCTTATGGTTGATTTCAGGATTGAGGTAGCGGTCAACTCTTGTTAGTTTTCTATTTTTAAATGGTAAATGAATCTCAACTGGAAGTTTTATTGTTTTCATGTCCGCTTCTACAAGCATTAGGTCAGGAAGCGATAAAGCTGGCACAATTGCCTATGGCCTTTTCTGTGACTAATGCCAAGTGATTTCCTGGCTAATTATAGACAATGGATTAGGAAATAAGCCTCGTGACCAGGAAACACTAATTGTTTTTATAGTCTTTTCTTAAAGCTAACAGCTCCAAAACAATAGATGCAATAAAGTACCATTCATTTCATGAGTACAATGCCTATAACTAGTGATGGACAAGCAGTTATGTGTCTGAAGTACCCTCTTTAACACAAAGTTTCTCCTGCTAATAATACTACTGGTCTCAACTACTTTTCATCATTCCCAATTATTAAAAAAAAATCCAGTTTTTATTCAAAATTCACTAATATGCTTGAATGCCATAGAGTTTACCACACTGTAATCATATACAGAAAAATATACATAAACATCTGTATGTCTCACAAAACCAACTCTCATAACTAATTTGAAAATTTTCAAGAAAAAAGGCTTTTTTTTTTTTTTCTTGCAACAAATGTGTTTCCTCCTTCAATTTGGCTGGGAAACATCAAAGCAGAATAACATCCTAAACAAAATTTAAGAAAACTCCCATTTACTTAATGGGGTTTGATTACAATGGGGCCAGAATCTCAGCCAGTGTCTCTTAAGCTTCAAACGATCTCTCAACTACTTCTGTTAAACCTGGGAGAAAGTTACAAGAACTTCTTAATGTTTTTATATACACATCACGATTTAGTAGCAAGGATTTGCTTTAAATCAAATTTTACGTCTTTGTACCTTTCTTGATTTTATAATATGGTTTATTGTTTAAACTTCTGAGTTGCATGCATTGACAGATAGAAAAGAAGGAAAATCTTCATAAATACATATAAAGCCACTGAAAATACTCTGCTGACTAGAGTAGCAAGAGGAGTTCAGTGGAGCTTCTTCTGTGAGAATGTAAGATATAGGAAGAACAGATAAAATTTGAAGTCTGGATTCCACTGGATTTACAGAATAAATGATAACTGAGAAGAGAGAGCGAAACAACTTTGCAGTGAAATAAAGAAAGACAAAAAAGAGAAAGAATCACTGTTTTCTTTACATGGAATGAAAGGCTGAATATTGAGAAACTGTGGTTAGGCTGCCTTGCCTCGGTTTCCCTAACAAAGGTTTTTGTGACATAGAATGAGCTTAATTTTGCTGTTTCTTAAGTACTTTGAATTGTTCTTGCTGAATTATTCTTTAGAAATGCAAAATGGTGTATCTTTTGGACAGCTGCATGGTCTGCACAGCAGGGGTCAGAGGAAAACTATTTTTTTTTTGAGCAGACTAGGCTGGGGTATTTTTTTTGCTCAATATTGTGCGCAGTCTGACTCTGATAGCATTGCTACTGGCTGACTGATGGGTCTCTTGGAGATTTTGGAGACCTGATGGAAGAGGAAATGGTAGAAATCAGCATACACAAACATCCCTTCCTGTACCCTGTTCTCTATTTTCACAGCAAAAAGAAAACTGTGATGCCATCACTCCAGTAGTTCTAGTTTTTCTAGAGTTAGACCTTGCAAAAACAAAAGTCATGAACGGTCCTTATGGCCACCAGTCCTAAAATCCACGGTAATACAAGAAATAGAGAGCAGTCAGGAGCTAAAATTGGGACCTCAAGTAAAATTAGAGAACAAGGAAAAATGCCATTTAATTCACACATTGATTCACTTGGCACTTGGATAAAGATGTGATGTTTTCCCCCCTTTCCTTTCAGAAAACAGATATCTAGCAATGCAGCTATTTGTTTGTACTGTTAATTTTGGAACTTACTTGACACATGGGATTTCTGTACACTTAAATAAATTGTGTTTTCCTAGAGAATGCATATTTTTATAGATATTATATTCATGCACACAATATTATTTTTCTTGAAGCCATAATGTGTATAGTTGCATATATTACAGCTTGAAGACAAATAGCCTTGTAAAGAACCAAATTTATGTTATTAAGATTTAACAAATCTTTCATGCACTAAATCTACAGCCCTTCTTGTATATTTGTGTTTAATATTAATATTTGTTATTTGCTTAGAGATTTGTGGGCCTGAAAATGTATAAAAAGAGGATGGGCCATGTCCGGGAAAGTTTTCAGTCTTAAATAAAGACTTAAGAAAACTGAATGCTCAAGAAAAGGAATAACTGTTTCAAAAGTTATGTTTCCAGTTGTAGACAATTGGAATGGAACAATTGTGGACAATTCTCTGAACCACAGAGAAATGAAGGAGACATTTGAAACAGCAGTGTGTATCTAGATTTTTTTCGTGGATAGCATCTGTAACACTCAGACAAAGAAGAAAGAGCAAGGGGTGGCCCAAGAAAACTGTGAAGTGAACTTTGAGGATTAGGACTCAATGCTTGGGACAGTAGAAAGGATGCTATAGACAAGTGATACTGTAGACCAGTAAAAGAGAATATTTCATCTCACGTTCTTGTCCACTCACAGTGGACAAAAAGGTTAGATGAAAATGAATACACAGTCATAGAAAAGAATTTCCTACCTCTGTAGTAACCAGAAATATAATAACTAGTATCATAAACAGTAGAATTATTGAAGTCTGGTATCTTGTACATAGATTGTATTAGTATTGGTAGAGTATAAGCTCCACTGGAAGCTTATTCCATCATAAGAACATTCCAGGTGATATTTCCCAGCTAAAGTTCTGTACTATTTTATTAAGGTTGAGCTAATCACAAAACAAATGAAGGAAGTCTGGTTTTGCCAGACTTGGGTTTTTTCTTATTATTTTCACAATTATTTCTGTGGATTGAATATTTGGAGCCCCTTTACCTCTGTCAAAGTGGTCCATTTGGTCATTACATTTAAAAAGTGTCATACAGAGGTGGGAGTTGACAGACATGAACAGAGGAGAAGGAGACAAACCATGATCTCATTTCCTTCAGAGACCAGACCAGAAACGACAAAAGCTTTTATAAACACTATCTCAGCTTGCCTGAACCTAAAGAAAGGTTCAGATCAAAATCTAGGTAAAGCTCTTGGCTAGATGCTATTTATTTTTAATTACTCTGCTCATTTTTAATAATGTTTTGAAACACAAATTACTATGAGAAAACCTGCACAGTAATTCCCATGACTAAGCTTCCCAGGGGTTAACATTTCCACAATCTTGAGCAAAACATATAAATGTTCAACATTGCTGTCAACACAATACATCAATTAAAGGTCCAAGCAGTGTCAGTTGCACTTGTTTATTTCATATATTATGTTTATCTTTTCCTGGATTTCAAGTGCCTTCTGATCAGCTTTCTTATCCTATGAAAACATCTGCACAGAATTGTTTCAAATGAACAGAAACTTACTGCAATATCTGTTCAGCTGTCAGACAATCAAGGTCATACAAGGTGCAAAAATGCTTATCTAGATGAGAACAGGCTGAAATCACCCCTTATGTCACCCCAGTGACTCCAATTACAACTTTGTTTTCAGTGGGGAAAAAGACTTGGAACTTGCAGTGGATTTTTCAAAGTCATCTTTTCCAAGACCCTTGGCCATCGTACAGAGAGGAATGTACAACATAAAGGAGACCACAGGAGAGCTGTGGTTCCTTAGCTTGGTGTTTTATGTGTTTTACACAAGGATTGTGACTTCACTACAATGGTATTCAAAAGACTGGATCTATTTTTATTTATCTACTTTACTATAAAACATATAATCAGTGCTGAGACCACAGACCAGAACCAGGGACTCAGTCTTCACTCCCTGTCCTTCCAAAGGCTTACAAACTAAATTCTTTGTAGAACTGAGTTCTGCTCAGATCTACAGGCTATACCACATCATGTACAGAATAAATATTACAATATTTGATGGCTTTAAGCTTCTTCACAGCATTTAGCATTAGGTGCCTAAATCTCTCTTAGAGATGGATTTTAGCATCTAAATTGATTTGGTACGTTCTAAAATTGTACTTGAAGCAAATACTTCTGTTTCCTCTCCATTTTACGAATATATAAACAGAGTTATAAACCAATAAGGATCAATATACATGCTAATAGACAGGAGGTAAATCCAATACTGTGGGACACGTGTCCTGAGGTACCCTTGCAATTCTGATTCCTCAGCTCTCCACACCACAGGAGTATCCTACATCTCCTTTAAGAGTACACTGAGGATTTTCTTGAGGAGTAATATGCATGCACGGGACAGTGTATACCCAATTTAATATGTACTCAGAACCTGGGCAGAGCATAAACCTGAAATCAGTAGCTGGTGTTTACCATACAACATAAAAACCTCAGTTTAGATTCAGCTGGCTTACTAAAACAAACAACAGTTTCCTTTCTAACTAGCAGCAGCAAATTAGAAATTAAGAGTGTTTGGAATCAAGAACCAAGATCAGAAAGGAAAAAGGCATACAAAGCTATGGAGATTAGTTCATATTGCATTAGATTAGCTGATACTTTCCCTTCAAACACCTCCAAAATTTACAAGTTTGAACATATCCTTCAATGCTAGCTGATATGGACATTTGAAGTTTGCACATCATACATGCAGGACATATTCCTGTAATAAACCTCAAGTTTTATCACAAAACCTTTTTGAATTAGTATAATTACATTATGTATTTGCATCTATAGGTATTTCAGCCTGCAAAAGAGCATAGAAAAAAAGCTGCACAGACAAGACTACCCAAAATGGAGGCATACTTGGAAAATTAAGAAAGCTTCTGATATAATGTGATAGAACTTAAATTGTGAATTTTTAAGTCACACAAATGATGAGCCCAAATCATATATTTTTTTCTCTTATGTTTTTTGCTGGCAACCTACTTCTATCTTAAATAATCTTGATTACCCCATCTATAAAACAGGAATATAAAAGTTCAGAGACAATTAGAGAGTAATGGAATTGTGCCAGAAAAGTACTTTTAAAAAGTCCCAAACCAAAAAAGTGACAAAATAAACCCAAGATACAAATACATGTGAATAATAGTATGAAATCTTAACTCTGTTTAGATACTCCAACTGAATTGCATGGCCTCCAGCCACTAGAAAAATAAAAATCATCTTACATTCCAAAAAGATAATCTGATTTTTTTTTTCAGCTTTCCTGAAGTGGAAGAGTTTAAAAAATCATACAGGGATTAAAAGAATTTTTTCTGGAACAATTTAGATGGGGCCTTTTCTGTCCTGGGAGTCTTTCCAGTTCTCTTCACCCTTGTAAATTCAGACTCCTATTATCCAATTTTTCACACCAAATGCTTGTTCTCAGGTATGCAATCCATCTTTTTATATGACTTCCTGGTCATTTAAAGAGTTTTTCAATAGCAGACCTAATCCAGAGTACCCCCAAACTATTCCCACTGAATTTATTTCATAGCTGCTCAGTTATCTGCCAACTTCCACACTTTACTACTTTACTTAGACATCACTGCTTGTGCAGCTTTTCAGTCTCACTCAACACTGTTGACATGTCGACCTAATTCTCTGCAAGTGCATGTATCATTCTGAATTTTGTTTACACACCCCATTTAAAAAAAGACATCAAAACCAGCAGCCAAATTGAAGAGATTCACAGATAAATTAGTCTAAAATCTCTCTTACTTCCAATTTTTTTTTAATTATGCAGAGCCTTACATTCATCTCATTTTCAAGCCATTCATTCTTTCTATGTATTTCTTTTCAGATTAAAGGTCTCTTTTGTATCTGGCATTTTAATAAATAAGTTCTACTAAGGTATATATAGCCCACAATATAGCCACATCTCTGCCTTCTTTTAGATAAGATCAAGTGCTTTAAGTTTCTTTAAGTCATATTTACAGCTCTCAGAGAAGGTTTCTATCTACGCTTTAGACAATATTTAAATTCAGTCCCAAGTATGACAAAATATCTGTGACAGTTACTCATGAAATTAAAAATTTTATTGAAACTCCAAAATTGAGCTCCAGCTGGGGGGGGTCATTACAAGAGATTCACCTTGTTCTAGCTGTAATTGTTAAGGAAACTACAAATGATGCAACAGCTTGAGAAAAATGTGTATTCCTATCCCATAAATTCTATTTACTTCCCTCCTTGCCTGCATGAGTATAAGGTAAAGCACATGAAATAACTTAGCACCCTGTCCTATGCAGTTTTCTCACTAAAGCTTCATCATGTTAGCTATTTTTCCTCCTTATAATAGCTTCAGATACTTTATCTCATTTAAGGCTGCCTACTCTTCCAAAGGGAGAAGCATCTCTATGTCCAGCATGTATTAAATTCTAACCCCTTGGGTTGAATTAATGAAGAATCTGAGGACTTATTAGAGTTGCCAGAAATAGATTTAGATATACTGAGAAAAGGGATGAAGGGAGAAGCCATAAAAAGAAGTGTTGTTCTTGGTTATTTTGTACAACCAGCAGTCATAATAACTCAATACCAAAAGACCAAAAAAAAATACCAAAACATACTGACAGAGCAAAACAAGGCACCAATTAGCTGAATGCAAGAGAAATAAGTCACAGCATCACGTTTCCTGGATAGGCTGGAGAGGTGGGCATATAGATGAACCTCATGAGGTTCAACAAGACCAAGTGCAGGGTTCTGCACCTGGGCTGGAACAATCCTCACCATCAATACAGACTGGGGGATGAGGGATTAGAAAGTAGCCCTGAGGGAAGTGCTGATGGACGAGAGGCTAGACATGAATAGGCAGTATGTACTTGCAGCCCAGAAGGNAGGTTTCTATCTACGCTTTAGACAATATTTAAATTCAGTCCCAAGTATGACAAAATATCTGTGACAGTTACTCATGAAATTAAAAATTTTATTGAAACTCCAAAATTGAGCTCCAGCTGGGGGGGGTCATTACAAGAGATTCACCTTGTTCTAGCTGTAATTGTTAAGGAAACTACAAATGATGCAACAGCTTGAGAAAAATGTGTATTCCTATCCCATAAATTCTATTTACTTCCCTCCTTGCCTGCATGAGTATAAGGTAAAGCACATGAAATAACTTAGCACCCTGTCCTATGCAGTTTTCTCACTAAATCTTCATCATGTTAGCTATTTTTCCTCCTTATAATAGCTTCAGATACTTTATCTCATTTAAGGCTGCCTACTCTTCCAAAGGGAGAAGCATCTCTATGTCCAGCATGTATTAAATTCTAACCCCTTGGGTTGAATTAATGAAGAATCTGAGGACTTATTAGAGTTGCCAGAAATAGATTTAGATATACTGAGAAAAGGGATGAAGGGAGAAGCCATAAAAAGAAGTGTTGTTCTTGGTTATTTTGTACAACCAGCAGTCATAATAACTCAATACCAAAAGACCAAAAAAAAATACCAAAACATACTGACAGAGCAAAACAAGGCACCAATTAGCTGAATGCAAGAGAAATAAGTCACAGCATCACGTTTCCTGGATAGGCTGGAGAGGTGGGCATATAGATGAACCTCATGAGGTTCAACAAGACCAAGTGCAGGGTTCTGCACCTGGGCTGGAACAATCCTCACCATCAATACAGACTGGGGGATGAGGGATTAGAAAGTAGCCCTGAGGGAAGTGCTGATGGACGAGAGGCTAGACATGAATAGGCAGTATGTACTTGCAGCCCAGAAGGCAAATCACATCCTGGGTTCCATCAAAAGATGTGTTGCCAGCAGATCCAGAGAGGGGATTCTGTTGCTTTACTCTGCTCTGGTGAGACCCCACCTGGAGTACTGTGTGCAGGGCTGGAGCCCTCAGTATAGGAAGAATATGGACCTGATGGAGTGGGTCTAGATGGGGGCCATGAAAATGGTCAGGGGGTTGGAGCACCTCTGCTATGAGGACAGGCTGAGGGAGCTGGAGATGTTCAGCCTGGAGAAGAAGAGGCTCTGAGGAGACCTAATAGCAGCCTTCCAGTACCTGAAGGGGGCTTACAGGAAGGCTAGGGAGAGTCTGTTTAGAAAGGCCCACAGTGATAGGACGAGGGGCAATGGCTTTAAGTTGGAGAAAAGCAGATTTAGATTGGATATTAGAAACAAGTTCTTTGCTATCACGGTGGTGGAATTCTGGAACAGTTTGCCTGGGGAGGTGGTTGAGGTCCCTTCCCTGGAGATTTTCAAGGTGAGGCTCAATGAGGTCCTGGGCAACCTGGTCTAGTTGGGGGTGTCCCTGCAACTGCAGGGAGGTGGGACTAGATGACCTTTGGAGGTCCCTTCCAGCCTGTATGATTCCATGATTTCCATTGGATTGCAGTTTTCAGCTTTATACACTATTTGCATGTAAGTAGAGTTTTTGCTCATCATGATTGTCTACTTATTCACACTAAAAATAATAAAAACAATTAGAATTAAAATAAACATTTTTTTAAGCACTTCTGCTGTACACAGCCATTACACCCTGTTTTTTCCTGAAAAACTTTTCTTCCAGAGTAATCTAAGACAACAACCATTCTGTTAAGCAGTATCTTAATTTAGTTAGGGAAACATATGGTGTGCCCTCCTATGGAGGTTATACTTTCTCTATTGCTTTCTGATCTGGTTTTGGCATGAAATATCTGCCCAAGGACATACAAGGTTTTTAAATGAAATATAACTTAAATGTTATCAATAATGATTCACAGGTGTGGATGATTAGATAACAGGTTTATCAGAGTTGGGTGTTGTTTTGTTTTTTTTTTTTATAATTCAGAGAAATTATTTTTTCTTATATAAAACTCAAAGTATAACATCTGTGTTGGGGGAAAGGAGTCGCTTTTTTGAGGCAGTGTTGATGGGAGATGAAGTACTTAGGTGAGGTAAGTGGGATGGAGGAAACTCAAGGCATTCTGAAAACAAATTCACACTTCATATATCTTTTTGTGTAAGCATGTTTACTTGTATTTCCATACAGCTGTAAAGTGGTTTACAGTGGCTTTCTTTGGCAAAACTGATGCAATCAGCACAGCATATGTGTAGGTACTTCAGCAGAAAGGTTCATTCATGCTTGATTTCTTGAAAAAAAACCCAATACTGTATTTCCAGTTTACCATATTACAATGTCCAATCTTTTCTTACTTTAAAAAAGATCTCAGCACCTGTACATCTTCCCTGCTATGCTCCGGCAATTAAATATCATGAGTGATTTATATGTAACTTGCTCTACCCCATCCTTTCTCAAGTTGCATGCAGTAAGCATTGCTTTCTGCTCAACTTCCAATTAGCCAGACTGAGAACACAACTCCTGCTGATTGCTATAGAAAGTATCTAGGAACTGGAACACATACCCCTGAGTCTTGCTTCTTGTCTCCTTGCTTCTACTGCTGATTTTGTTGATGCCTCACTGTGCAGCTTGATTTAAAAAAAANNNNTCTATCAGAAATGGATCTGGAAGAACATGCAAATTCCACAATGGAGGTGTGAAGGTTAATATTAAGTGTATAAGATGTCTGAGATTTTTATAGTGGTAGTGATGCTGATGCTAAAATGTTTCCATAAGGTGTTTCTTGACCTACTGCGCGGTAACTCTGAATCATGACAGAGGCTGCATCCACGGCCAGGCCAATTTCTTCAGCAGTGCTTAAAAAGTAGCTATGTTAAAAGTGTTTGAGTAACTGGAGAGAAAGAGCAAGCAAGAGCTCTGCATTTCATTTGTAAGTACTCACCTGACTTCTTCATGAGTTTCCTGAAGGGAGAGGGAACTTTACTTGCCTTTTCTAGAAAGACAGAGAAGAAAGTCTCAAGTGCCAGTAAAGGTCAAATACTCTGAGCTAAGCAAATGGCTTTAAATATAAGAAAAGGTGATAACATCTGCTCACATGGCTGCTTGGATGCTCTCATTTAATGCTTCAGTACTGTCTTAGTTTGTCAGTGCTTGTATACTCTGTCCATTAACCCCTGTCAGAATAAGGAAAAAATATTATCCATTAGTTAAATTTAAAGGAAGTTTGTATTTTCTACCAAGTTGTATGGTTGATAAACATATAATTATTCACACAGACAAACCAATACAAGTATACTTGCGTTTTGCTGTTTGCATTTTTTTGCCATTTTTACTGCACTTTATTTTGTGTGCAGTTTACTGTAAGACCTTGAGATAACTTAGTCTGGTGAGACACCTCATACACTGAAATTGCTTTTTGGTTTATATACTTTGCAGTCCTGTAATGCAATAATACATCCCTCAAATCTCCTCAGCATTCCACCTTGGGGCTTAATCCACTGGAATAGTATGCAGAGCAATAATTGACATTGTCTGGTTTCATGACCGAGTCAAATGTTTTACAATAATTACAGTGAACAACATGAACTTGCTGTATAAGCGTAATCTGTGTGTCATGAAAAGTGGCTGCTGCCTCTTAGAGTTTTCTAGGACAATAATGACAGATATTTCTGTTCAGCAGCTGATACTTTTCACTTGCAGCTGGACCATCCTATGGTGGTGTTGAAACACTTTGCCCCTGTGTAATTTTATTTTCAATGGACTGTCAATCGTGACATTTCTACACTCGTTTCACATATGCAAATAAAAATGAATGGCTGAAAGTTGTGCCTAGCTATCACTGCTTTGTGGATAATTTCACAACAGAACTGATATGTGTTAGTGTACACCCCCAGCATTCAGACCAGGATTACTTAGCGGTGGGCACGTTCAGTTATTTTCAGAGATTTTCACATGGTAATTTTTAAAATGTTAACTTTAAGCAGTATGGTCTCAAATAAAATAAGTTTAAAGTTTGAGAAACACAGTTTGATAACTGACATCATTGAATCAGGTGGCTGCAGAAAGACTAAAGACAACTCCTGCCACTACCTCAAACTGCTTCTTGAGGCATTTTCTTTAGGTATAAGTGCAAAAATCCAACCATGCCTATTAGTTCCTGACCATCAGGAACCAACCAGGTGGGAAGGACAGTGAAGGGGATTCATGTCTAGTTTGAAAATCTACCAAACTATGTTTCATGACTGCCTTCTTCTGATGTGTTTCATTAGTATTTTGGCTTTAGTCGTAAAGTCAGTAGTGAAAATGTTTCAGAATTTCTCAAAAATGAGAATTTTTAAAGTCTTGTACCCATCTACTTCGGTAGGTATATTTCAACAATAATTCAAAATTATCCAAAACATTATTCAGCTAACTGTCCCAAGACAAAATAAAGTAAATATTAAAGAACTTCAGCATTTCAATAGAAAATTTTGCTCTACATAAGGAGTGAACACATTAGTCCTGTAAAAATATTCTGGCTTAAAATTGTCTTTTCTGTCCATACTCAAAAAAGTTAATCATAAGCACTTATGTATAGGATTTAAGAAGCTCTGCTGTCAGTTGTTACTGTCTTTGTGACTTTAATTGATCTAACAGAAATAGACTACATAGAAAAACTGTCTTATTTTCATGCAAGTTCTGCATTGAACTAATGCAGTTCTGCAGTGCTATAGTGTCACAGTTCTTAGCAGAGAAGATAGGTCTGACCTACCTTATAATGTGCTTGGACAACAAAAGTTATAGCAAATGCACAGTCTCTCAGCTTACCACTTCAAATTCCTGGTGAAAGTGCGTGCTCCCTCTGGCCTTGGGCAGCTCCAGTGCTGGTAGCCTCTCTCTGTCCACTTGATGCTGCTATTGTGGAGCATGTACAGTGGAAACAGCAGTTAGATCCTGGACCAGCTCTGAGGTAATCCAAAGGACACATTTCAGCAACTGGTTTCCTGCCTTTTATATGCAATGTTTAACTCTTCCTTGGCAGGAATTAAGCAAAGTCTGAGGGGACCAGGACATAACTAGCCATCAGGTATTTCCAGAAAACCTTATGCCAACGCCTCAGGCCAAGTCAAGGCCTTATTTCTTAATCAAGAAATTGAATGAGGAAAACTCTAGTAGAAAAAATTGCATAATTGTCCAAAGTAAAATTGCATAACGATCCAGGTATCCAGTGGAAAAAAAAAAAAATTATAGTGCAGTTGTTCATGAGCCTTAAGAGTTTCTACTCTCATGTTTTTCACGTGAAAACCTGATAACAAAGTGAAATAACTTCCACTGTCACTGAGTAGCAAAGCTACAGTCAAGTGCAAAATATCTTCCCATTGCAGCATAATATGTTATAATTGCTTCTGGGTGCTGATAACTTCATGAAGGTCACATATAGACACATACTATGGCTCACTATACATGTAGTTTATCTAATTACTGTGGCAGTTAGATAAACCAAAAAGCCAAAAATAAATAAGACATTTTACTGTAATTGGAAGGAGTACAGTACAGAGTAGGTAATTAGCAGAAAAATTATGGCTATGCTGTCCCTTCTCACTTTCCCTTCCCTTCAGCCTGTTGTTCTTCCCTCAACACGTACTGCTCCTTGGCTAATATTCCATTAACTGTAGTAACATTTTTATAGAAGAGTGAGATTTTTATGCAAAATGTGAATCTGCCCTGTCATGCACACATTTACAGATAAAGAATGTTCCTCTTTAGCTAGGATAACTAAAACTCAGGCACAGCAACCACATGGGAGGTAGTGCACAGTTTTGTTCAAGTCCACAGATATGATGAGAGGAATTGATCTAGAAGCATCCAATCGGAGTGATGTAGGCACTAAGCTGTTGGTATGGGTAGAAACAAGAGAATAAAAGTGGTTCTTCGGGTGCAAGAAATTTGTTATAGGAAAGAACATAAGTAAAGTTTCAGATGCTTCCTGCCTATATGGCTTGCTCACCTACCTTAATGCTTGTGTACAGCTATACAAACAATTTCCTTGGAGTCACCAAGCTTCACAGCCTCCTCTCTGATCACTCAGCCCTCTTTCCTTTCAAATCAGGCCTATATCAGCCCCTAACACTTCCATTGTCCAGCTGTCCTATATTAACTTTAACTTCTATGATTGGCAGGTGCTCCTGTCTTTTCCTTCACTGCCTCAGATTGCCCTTTCCGAAGGAAACAATTTACCACTTGACAGGAAAAAAGTTACAGGATTGCTAATGTCTACCATACAGGAAAAAGCTTAACCAAATTCATCTCCTTGATAGAATTAACGGGGAAAATTACTTGAGTGTACTGGATCACATACTTAGTGAGACCCTACAAGTATAGGGCAGGGTGAAATTGGTGGTGGTGGTACTGCTTTTTTCCTTCTGTTTAGACCTGCACAAGAGCTAGCTTTATTGAGAGTTGGGGATTTTTTAGAACAGAAATAAATCTTGGGCAAGCCATACAACTTGAGATCTAAGCCTTGTTGAACTCCACAAGTGAAGCCAAATAGGTAGCATCCAACATTGAAAACTAGGTAAGAACTGGGGTTTGAAAGATATAACTATTTTCCATATCTTGTATTTAGAGTGCGATGGACACTGAACAAGCTTGAAAGGTGATATATGTGGCTAGATTCCACTTACTTGCCCTAAATGATTTACAAACTAACAACAGGCAGACACAGTCACCAGGCAAAGTTTAACAAAAGGAAGAAAAAAAGTACAAACAAGATTTAGCCATATCTTTCTAGTTCCCATAGATGACAGGCTGACCCCTGTGACTCTGAAGTGTTAAGTTAGCTAAGAAACTGTTATCTCTGCCTTGTTCTTAAACTACAGTATTTTTATTTTAAATCCAGCTTCACACCTCATCTTTCTGCCCCTGACCCATTAGCGAGATAACTTTGGTCTGGGGTACTGCACTACTGTCACTGCACCTCTATTCATCATTCCAGAAGAAACCAAGAACAACAGGCACACCCAGCGCATTGACAGATTTGGTACCGCTTTCCAACAAAAGCTTGGCCTGTTTCTCATCTGAGGCACTCAACTGCTGATCAGCTTCACGGTTCATGTTTCAGACAGTAAATACACCTCAAAGCAAGTTAGTTGCACTTTGATATTAATTTAAAAATACAGTTTAATAATAGTAAAATTAAGGGAGATGCAGGGACTTTTTCTTTTCTACTGTTCAATAATACAACATATTTCTTCAATAATAAAATCTGTACGTTAGGATTAATTATAGGTTTCCTTAAAGTCTTCCATTTTATTTTAAAAGGAAAGTAGCCATCCTAAGACAGAGAAAATATTGCTATTTTTTAAAATGTAATTGAAACCAGAAATGCTCCCATTGAATAATATAGAGGTATATCAAGCAATATTTGTAGATTACTTCAGTTTAATACTTATGGTACAAAAAGGACCCATTCTGATGTAGAAATAAAAGCTACACAGAGGAGAAACCGTTTTACTGTCTTACAAAATTTTGAGGTTTGAAGAGTCAGAACAAACTCTTGCTCACATATAGGAGGAGTTAGTGGGTGTACCTTGTTTTTATTTTTCACAACATTGGTACCCTAGTAGAATCCTGGTTTAATCCTGGTATGGAAAACTGTCAAAAGTGAAGAGTGAACTGCTTTTCAAAAGAAGGCAGCAGGAGAATGAATACAGGGGTGCAGTCCCACCGTACGTAAGGAAGGTGAGCAGAACAGGTCCTGTGACAGCACCTGGTTTCAGTCAACACGCCAGTGAGCACTGAGTACATCCACAATCACTAGGGAGTGGGGCAAGGGCAGTAACACAAGCCACAACATACCTACACCGTAGCTCACTCCAAGGAAAAAGGCCTGAACTTAAATGAAACTCTTGGGCCAGTGAAAAAATTGTGCATAGATGGAGCTACCAGATGTGGTGTGTCGGGACAATCAGAGCCTGCTGGTGTTCTCAAGGTCTTGATGAATACATAAATTGAGTAATAGATGTTGTAAGCAGTTAGGATATAAAGAAGAGCAGGGCTTCTGTAGATGTAATCTGTCAGATAAACAGTCAACACACCTACATATTTACTATGTAGTTATATTTCTGGTTTCCAGAAAACAGAATTCACAGTGCCATACGCATTAAAGAATGTTACAGATCATCAGCAGCACAAGTTTAGTAAGTTACACCTGTGTTTATAAATACAGTTTACAAATTAAATTATTGCCCAAATACCTATATGCTTTAATGCAATTTATTAAAAGTCAAAAAATACTATGGCTCATATGTCCAAAAAGAATATATTTCTCCAGGTATCCATCTATACACCAACCAATACTCCTTACGTGCATCAGGTCAAGTCATAAAACCCCAACCAATACTCATTGCATACATCAGGTCAATTCATAAAACACCAGTTTATTACAAAAGCAAATATCCAAAGCACAAACAAATCGATAAACTTTATGCAATAACCAATGGAATGTGTGTATACACACACGCCACACAACTCAGGAAAGTTATTGCACAAAACTCCTTTTTTTCTTCTTCTTTCGTTTTTTTATTTTATTTTATTTTATTTTTTTTTATAACGTGCAGCAATCCAATATTGGCAGGATTTCTGCTAATTATTTCGGGGGGTATTGATGCAGTTTTCCAAACATAGATAATGTATGGCACTCTTCATGCTTAGCAACTGCTGGCTCAGATCTAGTTGTGGTTAAAATCTCTCTGGATTTTCGTGACAATTTGGTTGTGGACATACACAGAAGACTGGGATTCACTGTGTTGCTCTAGCTCATCAAGCTTTGATGATAAGTACAATCATTTGTTCTCATTTTCTTATTTCATCTCCTGATCACTACTTTTTGGACATTGTGGGCTGTTTAGGCCAGAAAATGCTTGGGACATAAGGAAACGGTACCCTGACATGGAAGTGTAGTTATTACCTCAGCTCACTAGTCAGTTTAGTTACCTAATAAAATTAGAGTGCACCCTCCCAAGCTAAAAAAAACCCAAAACAATAAACAAATCCCAAACAGCACGGCCACTGTAACCTGTGATGTAATTGTCACTTTATCTGACATGTTTTGGAAAAATCAAGGATCAAGTACATGATACAAAATGAATTCATGACCAGCAAACAACATAATCCTTTCGCATAAGAATGGAAATTACTGGCCAATTCTGTTTAAGTTTTGTTTTCCTGCTCTACCAGTATGGTATTGCTGAATTTGTATAGCTATCAATCCAAAAATTTTACTTACCATGATCTACAAATTTACTCATCATGATCTATAGAGAATCTCTGTGATATATATGAAACAAAATGTAGATTTTTTTTTTTCCCTATACTGGCACATGTGCAAGTGCATGCACATGTAATGCATTTTTAGAGGAAAAACCACCCCAAACCTATAAAGGTTAGTCCTGAGCTTAGAGATTACACGACAATTAAATTTTATGTTTTATTCACTCTTGTGTGTAGCTTTCTGTGACCGTCTTTGTTTCATCAATGCTAACTTGAGAGCGGTATTGCTGATTTTGCTGCTCCTGGAACCAGGACTTGCAATTCCTCCTCACAAGATGATAAGCTCAGCCTTGACAGGTGTATTTGCTACTCCCTGATGGTCCTCAGACTAATAAATACTTCAGGCTTCAGAGGCTGCTTTCCCTTTGGTCTTTTTAAAGAACTAGTGAACCATAAAAAAAAATGACATTAACCTTTATTTTAATTTCCCCCTGATGGTATTGCTCGAGGCTTTCAGGAGTTTACTGGCAGGAGCTGGAGTCAGCATAACACTGCTGTGAGCTGGTGCGGGGATAGCAACAGGGCGACAGATGTGGTGGGTCTCTTCTGAGAGAAGCAAAGGGGAAGAGAATTACTTCTAGTGCAAATTTCACAATACCCGCCTACTTAAATGAAGTGCAACGATATGTTATAACGCATTGAACTGGTAATAATCTAAATGTGATTGGAGTGATTGTGTCACTGGACAGATATCCTTAAGGTAGCTCGGAAGAGGCAGGCATGGCACTGATAATACTATCCAGAAATATTAGTACACTTGACCGTTGTGCCTATTTTAGTGTAATGCTATGCCTATACCATATTATGTGGCATAAATGATCTGAAAGGCCTGTAATCCTTAACTTTAGTAAGGCCTCACTGTACTCTGACAGATAACAAATACCATCTATATATCATATACCATATATATAACAAATACTGTGCAGATATGAAACAGCAGGGGAAATAACTGAATTGAAAAAAANGTCAAAAAAAAAAAAAAAAAAAAAGAAGCTGAGAGTGTAGTGATCTTACAAGACACAGCCCAGTCATCTGAAACAACTCTACAGTTCACACTTCTATGCTACTAGCTTTCTTCCACTTTATTGAGGTAGGTATCTTTTACGTGGTTGTCAAAGACTTGGAGCCCTCAATCTGGCACTTGTACAAAGCAGGAAAAACTCCATATTTTATGTTAAAATTTGTGTAAAAAATATAAATAAATGCCAAAAGCATAGTAGACCTACAGTAGAATATATTTGTTTGTTGGCTTGAATATAAGATAATTAAATATTAAAGTGAATACCTGGGAAAAATAACAATATATAAAAAAGCCCTTAAGAATTCCAGAAATGAAAGATTTGCATAAAATGTGAATAAATGCAACAAATAGTTATCATAAGAGTGGTAAAATTACAGCTAAAATTTATGGACTTTATTTATGTTGGAGTAAGAAATAGTTGCTTTCAAAGGTTTTCTTTAAATGCTTGTCAATTTCACAGGATAAAACAGAAATAAAAAGGAATATACCCACAAAAATAATAGTGTCCAACCCTTTAGATACTAATGCTTCCCTCTGAGCTTCATGCTCTAGTTCTTTTATTTCCCTTTCCCTGGTCCTGTTGCTCAAACTTGTCCCTCTGTGTTTAGGCTGTACTGTTTATTCTTCCTTACCTGCTGCATTTTTCTGCTTTGCCTGCAGACATACAGCACCCCCAGCAAAAGCTGCTCCTTGAATTTGCTGTCTGCTGCTAGAAAAACTGCTTTAAGCCTCTTTATTCAGCTGCTGTTTAGGGCTTGCCTTGTGCCTGTACTTTTGATGAGTAGTTCTACAGCTTCTCCTACTTAGTTTCTGAATAAAGGACAGTGGTTACACCTGCAAAATTCACAGTGGCTGTGTGTAAACTCCCATGTTGGTCTCTGAATATGAAAGTGTATTTCCATTTAAGAGAGAGGTAAATTTAGATTGGTAGATTAACAAAATCCCACAGCATCCACCGAGTTACTAAAAAGGGAAAGTTAAAGGGAAGGGAATTTAGGAAAAAAGATCCCCCATGATTAAATTTTAATTATTTGAAAATTTCAGGTATTAAAGCAATGGAACTAAATACTATTATAACTGAGACTGTGTTTCATTTATGTTTCTCATCATCTAGTGAGAAAGAAACGAAGGGTTCAAACTGGTGCTGTATTTCTATAAATCACTCAGCTAGACTTTGAACAATTAAGGACAATGACAGAAGAATTTCCCAGTTCAGCCTGGATAGACAACCTTACACAGACTTAATAGGTTTTCAATAAGCATTTCCAAAGAGGTGTAAAACCCATCATATCCAATAGCTCTTAACCTTTTCAATGAAATCTTTCCAACTTTCCAGAACTCAGCTCCCCAGATGTAATGAGATTGTCTAGGACAAAAGAAAAAGAACACGGGCACCTATGCTATATACTCAGTGAAAAAGGGATCAAGTACTTTAGCTTTTCAATTAATCTCTTACCCTCTTTCCTATCCCAAACTTAAAGCAAACTTGTTTGAAAGTTGTGTCATGACACTCCTCTCCCCTGTAGAATATGATTTGAGGCATGAATTAGTCACAACAGCTTTACAAGTCTTAATCAGGCATTGGTACATTGACATTTATATACTAAAAATAACCCTTCCCAGAGCTCCCTGAATAGATCGTGCTGGATTTTTCTAGCAAATCGTAAGTAATTTCTTTAGAAAATTGTATCATTACAGACTATCTTAAATGCATATTGTCCCAACAACACCTGCTAAACAGATAATTCATTTTATCACGTCTGGTATAACAGACTTAGAGGCTGTTGTTATACAGTTCTTAAAAGGCTGGCCATGGGAGCAGCTGAGCACTGATACACTTCCAGCTCTGCTCACTTCTTAACTACACAGGTCGTTTTAAGCAATCTGCATATTGATTGCAGAAATACTGGCAGGTGGTTTGTCTGATTAGGCTGAGAGGTGTCATAACCTTCATAAAAGGCTGCCAGACACTTGAAACAGAAATATCTTCAGTTGAGATTGGCAGAGGTAACGAATCTTATACCATCTGAATTCAAGCTGAAGTTTAGCACCAAGCATTATATTTGGAAAGTAACATCGTGATCATTTAGAGTGCTGCACTGCTGTAATACAGTCCCTTACAGAAAGCAACCATGTTTGTGATTTAACAACCTCCCGTGTCATGTTGCTTTTTAGAAGCCGTGTTAGAAGTCTTGGGCGGTCTACCAAAGTCATGCAGCTGTCATGGATGACCATTAACTAACCTGATGCAGCCTTCCAGCTGAATTTAATGTGTACTTTGATCTTGTTACCTGCTGGTTCCAAAAGAGTTTTCTGTCAACGAATAGGGGTGTTTTGACCTTTTATATTGAATTTAACATTAATATATTTTCTTTGAAAATAGATACAACTTCTAAAATGATATCCAGTAGGTGAAAGGAGCAACTGATAAGGGAACAAGTTCTCTTTTGTTAAGGTGAGATTCTAAGAGTGCTTTTGAATTAAATCTCAACATTGTGACTCATCCGTTTTGCAAAAGGTAAGTGAAAATGATAAAGATCAGCATGAAAAGATTATTTCACAAGATTTTACAGGCAATGATGCAGAGAGCTGGAAGTAATTTTATAACCATTATCAGAATGGATAGAAAAAGAAAAGTTAACTTCAACTATTTCAGACCGTACAAAGCCCATTAATGTAGGACCACTCTTCGTCAAGCTTAACTTCGTTTGCTCTGTCAGATTGATAAAATGGCATCGCATTTCTACTTCTTTTAGAAAATATAACTCATTATTAAGAGATGTTAAATCTGAAAGATTTAAAGGGGTTATTTACCATGTATAAAGTTTTATAAAATCAGCTTTGAATTAAATGTTTGCTTAAGGGTTGTAGTATTATCCTTTACTGTACTTTCACCTGAAATGGAATTTGTATGTACAAAATGAATTGACATTTCATGTTCCCTCGTTGTTTCTATTGTTGTTATTATTAGTTTCTTAGAGAAACGCTTTGATCTCATTTTATATTTGAATCCCCCTCGTTGTTAACCGCCTCTGCTACGGCATGCTTAGGTTGAGTAGTTGATGTGCATAATTGCTTCAAAACTTGTAATTGTAAAGAATGTCAGAGTTACAGAGACAATTTCACTGACTACCAAACCTAGTAAACAATAAGTAAACAACATCAAGTAATTCTGAGCTATTTAACTACTTAATCTTGTGTTTGTGTGTGACTGAGATCTAGTGGTTATCAAGTTACTTCCAGGTTTGTGCGTTTAGCCCTAACACAGTTCCTTCCTTGCAGGTTGGATTTATTTTTACTATTTTAATGATGAAGTTTAACACAATAGAAAGTGTTCAAATCTTCCTAAATTTCCTGAAAACTGTAATAACTCACTAGTTCCTGCATCTTTTCCCTGCCAAGTTTCTCTGAGTCAAGATGGATAGGAAAATATCATCTTTGGCAGTAGACAAAAAGATATGAAGTTGCTGGGAGGCTCTGAATGGGAGGCCAAACTGTGTTAAAATGCATTGTAGAATCAAGTTAAATCAAACTGTTCGTTTGGACTGCATCAATGTGACCACAAACAATATGTTAGGGATGAAATTTTCAAAACTCAGTGTTACATGGTGTGTAGCTTCATCCTTCAGGTTTAGTTTATATAGCATGAAGGTAAAAAAGAGCTGAAAAGAGAGTGATTGTTTACTGGTTTCTAGCATATAAAATGAAACGCATCAAAAAACAAGCTTGAAACAAACAAAAAAATGGTATAACAATTTACTGATGTGAAGTTAAACTAAAAGATAACAAAGGTTTGAAAAAACAAGTGACAAATTCATAGAAGGAAAATCATGAAGTATTTTTAAATCAAGTGGTATGACTTCTGTTTTAGGAAGTCCATAGAGCACGGTGGTGGACAGTAGAACAGCATGTTGGGGAATAAATATATAAAGAACAGGTATATCTGTTGTTGTGCATACTCTTCTCTAAGAAGAGAAGAGTATGCACAACATACTGGTTGTTGTGCATACATGTGAGATTCCGAATTGCCAAACAGTGCTTGGTTACATGGGCCTTTGCTGCAATCACATTTCTTGTGTACAGGAAAAGACCAGGAATGTGTTTTAAAATGCTTTCTTTCTTCTTACAAGTAACAGACTCCTGTATAAAAGGCACATTTATTTTGTTGGCAGTTTACATAAATCTGAGAAATAATGCTGTAACAGTGCTAACAGAAGGACTGATATTTAGACATGTCAGAAGTAAACATAATTCTGTATTCACTTTGGATAACTTTGGGGGGAAAAATACAGAAAGAACCAGACTGTATCTGATACTTTGAGACCTGTGTAATTTTGAGATTGCATTTGTATATACATAATACATATTTATTTGGCTATATGATGTGCAACATCAAGATGTATCTGTAGTCAAAACTTTCTAATTTTTGAAAATAACTGAAAAAGGAAAAATCTTGTGAAAATGCTTCCTATTTTTCCTAAAATTGTGTAGTGTAACTATGTAGAGAAAATTGTGTGGTGTAACTATGTAGAGATACACTTGCTGATCTTGCTGCACAAAAAATCACCATCACAAATAAACCAAAACCAACCAACCAAACAAACAAAAAAAACACCAAAAAAAACCCCAAAAAAAACAAAAAAAACCCCCAAAAGATCAGCAAAAGTGATGTGTAGATTTATTTCCTGTTGTAGAAGGGAAACTGTGTTGAGGGCCTGCATGTTCTTCCAGATTAAGAGCACATTAAAGAGCACGGTGGCTTTGCTCTGCTTCTTTTCTGAGATAGTAAACATGAATCCTACGTATCTGTCATATTAAACCAAAAATATAAAATGCTATCCAGTCCACTCATCTGATTTTCAGGCACACTTATTTACTTATTATTTTTACAGTTGCTTCAGAAACTCTCAGGGAACCTGAGATTGTGATTTTAACTCAATTTTGTAAATCTGTGCTAAACATTCCCTCCCCAAGCAGACAACATGTGTTCTCAATATTCTCGATGTTCTGTGTTACTGTCTGCTTTGCT
>VZRU01020961.1:141868-166289 GCA_013398155.1 Pedionomus torquatus | reverse complement strand
GGGAGGGGGGTGGGGGAGGAGAAAGTTGAGTGTATGAAGGTTTTGCAGGCTGACAAAATAACACAGCCTAAATGAATTGTCTTCATTTATATAATTAGTCAATTAGGAGTATTTATAAAGGTGTTCCTGTCATGATATTTTTCCACATTACTTCAATAAATTCCCATTAAAAATTCTTGTGCTATACCTAAACTGGTACCTTTATGATCAAAAGACTTCTGTTTGGCTGTAATCTGTGCTCTGTTTTGCCATTTGCATTGGACTCCCGTTTCATTTCAGTCTGTTATAAACATTTCTCCTTGTTACAAGCACTTTGCTTGGCTTTTTGATGGCCCTTATGGAAAGCAGGATAACCTTTTATAATGTACAGCTAATTCATAGTGTAGAGTGCTGTCGCAGCTTTGTGATGGATTGAGGAGGGAATGGTAAGTCTCATAGTGCAGGTAAGTAGCATTCAGTTCAGCTTTTCCTGTGCTAAAATATTTATTTTAGCTAAATGAGAACCAGGAGTTCATGAAAATATGTTAGGTCCTGATCTTGATTGGACCATTATAAGTCCAGACTATGTACGCTGGATTTTTCAAATATACATCTGAAGTCCCAGAAATCTATTTTCTTGTTTTTGAAAAAGCCATAGAGGACTTGCAAAACTAGTTAATATTGTCAGGAAAATACTTCATTCTTCTCCTATGACGGATATGACAGATTATGTCAATGGACTGGAGAAAATTGAGTTTCCGCTTACAGCTTAAAAGTAGCTGTATTTTACAGAATTGTAAAAATGATCATGGGCTGGGGTGGGGGGGAAATCAGGAACAGTCCATATTTTCTGCTTTTTCATGCATGTAAAGGAATTTAACTCCTTTTGCTTCATCATGCATAAATATAACCTACCAGTGTATTTGGAGTACTTGCAGGTATGATCTATTGCATTATTCTTATTTGTCCCTTCATCTGCACAACTTGAGGTTTAAGAGCAGGACACAGGTGACAGATTATTCAGCAATGCAAAAGGTACCATTTCCAAAATGCATCCATCAGGCAGCCGGGAAGAGATGGCTTTGTAATCTCTGGTTTGTTTGCATTATTTACGTATCCTGACAGGCAGGGCAGCTGGGGGGGCAGCAGGAAACAGAGGGGGTTGAGACTGTACTGCTCACATTGCTTCCTTCAGCACATTCCACTGTAGGAACAATGCAAGCCTTTTGGAAGATGTAGTAACTGACTTGCAGAAGAAAAATATCAGAACATACTAGAGGCATGAGCAGACAGCCATCCAAGAGAAAAGACCAAAGATTCCTTTCACAGAATCACAGAATGGTTAGAATTGGAAGGGACCTTACAGATCATCGAGTTCCAACCCCCCTGCTATGGGCAGGGACACCTCCCACTAGACCAGGTTGCTCAAAGCCCCAGCCAGCCTGGCCTTAAATACTTCCACGGATGGGGCATCCACAGCCTCCCTGGGCAGCCTGTTACAGTGCCTCACCATGCTCACAGGAAAGAATTTTTTCCTAATATCCAATCTAAATCTCCCCTCTTCCAGCTTAAAACCATTACCCCTTGTCCTATCACCATACTTCCTGACAAAAAGTCCCTCTCCTGCTCTCCTGTAAGCTCCCTTCAGATACTGGAAGGCTGCTCTAAGGTCCCCCTGGAGCCTTTTCTTCTCCAGGCTGAACAACCCCAGCTCTCTCAGCCTGTCCTCATAGGAGAGGTGCTCCATCCCTCTAATCATCTTTGTGGCTCTCCGCTGGACCCGTTCCAACAGTTCCATGTCCTTTCTCTGTTGAGGACTCCAGAGCTGGAAACAATACTCCAGCTGGGGTCTCACAAGTGCAGAGTAGAGGGTTAGTCTTGCTGGACAGTGAAGGCTCAGTGCACTCTGTTTATGGACAGACCTGATATTTCTCTTATGAGACCAAATGATAAAGATATCTGCAAAACATTTTATACTCAGCTTAATGCAAGTTGCTCCTTCAACAGGTCCAGTTCTAGTTCATGTAATGTATTCACCAATCTGCTGTGCGTTCTTTAAATAGATACATAAATAGAGAGGGTAGGCTTTCCATCATCTACTACAGTAGTCATACTACAGCTCCCCTGGTAGTCATGCTGGTTGTCAAGGCAGCAGAACCAAAGTCTTTGTCTTAAGTACAGAGGAAAGAGTTGTTTGAAAACAATGCTTTTTTAACATAATTCTTGTTGTCACAAGGTACAACTAGGCAATTTGACACATGATGTGGGGAGGTTTCTTTATTTTTTTTATAATATTTTTTTGCTTTTTTCTGTTGGTGTTTTATTTTTCTCTAGTGGCTATGGACACTTAACGAATCCTTTGAAAGCCCAAGCTCACCTTAACCTGCTGTAATTTAGAGTTTGGCCCAGGAAAAATCTCCCAAAGAAATGAGAAAGGCTAATGTTGTTTCTAAAGCATTTGTTGACATGGGGGAGAAGTAGTGGTTCTTGGTTGAGCACCTTGTAGTAGGACTACTCAGACTATGATTCTAGAGACTGGTTCATTCCTTCCACATCCAAATTTTTTCAGACTCATGTCAGACAGGAGGAAACTTATCCATTGGTTATTCTACCCTAGTTCTTCTCCCATTCTGAAGAAATTAGGATTGATCAGGCTATAACAGTACCACAGCAAGCATGACTGACTTTGCAGGGAGAGTGCTCACTTGTTCTTGAGCAGAAGTTCCCACTGTCAAGTTTACTATTATTTTTTTTTCCTGTTACATAGCAATTGCCAGTAGCATGATCAAAACATTCTTGGATTCAGGACACTTTAGGTCTTTTGAAATAAATATTGACTATGTGCCTGGGTAGGGAAAGTATATTAGATGTAGGAGCAATCATCCATTATTAACTTGAATGTGTTCATTATATTTTTAAGTTCTTTGTTACCATTGCTGGAAGTCATGCCTTTTTCCAGTGATAATAGTCAAATTACTCTTGAAGTTTCTCAAATTAATTTGTATTTGAAATTTATAAAAGAAAGAATGAAATAAAGTTTTCCTACTCCTTATTTTTCCACTCTACATATGTAGCCATCCTCAACTTCTCAACATATAAAATGCGTAATGAACAAATAATCTACTTTGCCCTATGTTTTACTAATTATCTTCTTGTTTTAACATTATATAATATACTGTTTCTCCAAATATTAAAGAATTTGAATGCAACATAATGCTCTGCATAAGACATTTTTAGGAAACTATTTTCTCCCTAAGATCCTGTAGAAGGTAAAAAAGGTACACTGTAGATGAATAACAAAATTGTACTTCAGAGATCTAAACCTTTATCTGATCATCAGGCTTCATTTATAATAAGGGAGTAGCAGCTTGAATTTTTCCCATGAGCTTTGCTATAATATACTACTGGAGACAGAGATGTGATGTCTTAAGTTAGATTGCACAAATCATGCAAGACCACTTTGGGAGATATTTTTGCCTTTTAAATGGGCCAGCTGTTTCGCAATTCATAAAAAAAGGAAGAATGTGGAACTGATATATCATTGAATATAG
The DNA here is from genome assembly GCA_013398155.1 of Pedionomus torquatus. Classification (NCBI taxonomy): domain Eukaryota; kingdom Metazoa; phylum Chordata; class Aves; order Charadriiformes; family Pedionomidae; genus Pedionomus; species Pedionomus torquatus. The sequence continues at coordinate 162,759 of VZRU01020961.1, read as the reverse complement.
GACTGAAAAAAATTTTATGAAATTAAAAAAAAAATATTTGATATACATTTACTCATTTCAGGTGCCTCAAATTCAATATTCCCTCAAAATACTATTTTAGAATGAATTTTGATGAATTTGATTTGTTTCCCCAATATAGAAATAATGCTCCCTTCACTATAGAACCACCTTACAACAATCTTCCAGTTATTCTTTGCTTATGTCTAGCTATGTTATTATTCCGTGTAGCTAATAATTTATCTCTCTCTCCTTTACACTAGTGGCATCCAAACTAAGGGAGACTAGGAACTTAATCCATGCCTTTTGGTTATTTGTGACTTACTCATGTGTAGTTTCCTTGAGTTTCTACTGTAATCTATCTAATGATGCATATGAATGGTTAATGCCATTCGGGGAAAAATTTGCATGTTTTCCTTTAAAGAACTTCTTTATTCTTCCAGTGTACAACATAATTCCATTGCCTGAAGGTATTTGCTGCCTTTATAATAAGGTATCAAACTGTAGCATGCTAGAGAATCAAGTTGGCACATCTGCAGCTAGACACTATGAGCAATATGTTCACAAAGGAAATGAATGAAACAATATTATTATAAAGAATTTTATTATTATTATATTAGCAACATTATTATAATGAATGAAAAATAATAAATAATACATAAATGTCTGTCTGCTACTAGCAACCAGAGCAAGGATATGAATATAGTACTCATCCTACTCTGCATCTCCACTCCAGATTCCTCTTTTCCTTTTTGTTTAAAACAGTTCCCACTGAGAAATACATAAATTGCTGTTGATTTAAGTGTAGGATAAAGTAATATGAAATGTTCAGCTCAGCAGCTATAGAGTTGTTTCTGCTCAGTTTGATGTGTGTGTTCTGAGATTCATTGAATAACCAACTCTAAGCCTCAAGATGAAAAAATCTATTGTAATTAATACATTCCATCAAATTAGTTAGCTAACCCATGCTAAACATTTTTAATTTTAGCATGAAAACACAATCTGCATTTAATGCCTTTGAAACAGATACAAGTTTCCTTTTAATGAGGTTAGACAGTCTTTGATTAACAATAAAACTCCAAACCAAGACGAAAGAAAGTTGGCCTTTTTAGAAGAAATAGTTAAATTCAATTTGGATTTGATTATTCAGGTTTTTTGCCTTTAAAAGTTCAAGCCAATTCATACACCATTTCTGTTTTTTTGCAAATGTTTGACACCTCTTTAGACCAGAACCTCTTGTTCTTTGACACGACAGTCCCTTTATTTAGCTTTTGTGTTAAAGAAGCCAATCCATAAAGCTTGCAGACCCTCAATCAATTTGATTAAACTCATCATTAAGATGTTTTCGCACTGATTTTCTTGCTCTTTTCCTCTTCCTCAGCAATCCACTTATATCCACTTATTAAGACCGGGTCCTTCTACGTTCACAAGCTACTAAATGTTTCTTCAGTCTCATAAGACTTACGTGTAAAAGTTATAATAGTTGATGAGTAGCCCACTTGTATTTAAGACAGCAAATAGTTTGGTTTCTGTGAAAATAAAACCCTAACCTTTCCAGACTTCATCAAATCAGTATACCTGGAAATGCACAGGAAGCTCTAGATGTCAGAACTGCATTTTCCACTCGTGATTACCTAAATAGAAGTTGATAGTTTTGCACTGCTTAAATACTCTAAATAACTGATTTAGTTTTTTACTATTTTCCCACAAGATCATGCTTAATTCATCTTTGGCGTGAGTGACTGGGCTTTGTGATATGGAGAACATGTCATGATTCAAAGCAGGTTATATATTCTGATTCATGGTCAGAATCAGTAACTCAAAGATTAAATGCTTTAAATCTGAATTTTCCAAGTCTAAGATTATTGTAATGTGAGGTATAGTAAAAATCAATTTTTCTATATTTTGCTACTCTCTCCTGTGAAAAGGAATCAAGTTAAGCAAGGCATGTCAAATTGAAATCCAGATCTTGCTTTCTTCTATTTTTTTTTTGTTACTTCTAGCTTCTTATTTATAGACCACAATATTGTTTTTCTAAAGGAAGAACTCTTCCTAAATTATGACTAACATGTCCAATCATCCACTAATGATGAATTAAATAAAGTGAAAATAAAGTTAAGACTGATGTATAGTCACACTCTTTATACATAGCTATATGAATCATTAATGTTCTGTGTAAGAATAAAAATTTCAAAAGGCAACTTTTTTTTGCAGCTGTTTAGTCCAGCATAAACTGTGATTTCCAAACAGTTGAAAAGTTGAGGCCAATCACATTTATACACCCTATTCATTTCTATCTTGATAGATTTCTGCTATATAGAGAGAGTAGATATATATGTTTAGAATAACTGCATATTTGAAGTGATATTCTTAATACAAACAGCGCACAGCAGTTGCTTGACTGTTATTTTAAATCCTTGGAACAATTCACATGAGTTAAAAGACTCACCAGGTCTGACATTTAAGAGACTCAATCTAACCACAAGGTAATAGATTTGACTATAGAGTTGCTAAGATCTTTTTTTTATGCATAATGTGATAAGTATCTGTAATATGCACAAAAATGGGACATTTAAACATAATTTGGTACCATTGAGCAGAATGACTGGATGCTGTTAAAGACAGAGGAAAAAGAGGAAATCAAACTCAAAGCATTATGAACTTTTAATAACATACTTATTCTCTCTTTGAACAAATTTGTCATGCTTGTGGGTGTGCGGTAGGTCAGTGGAGGCTCAGCGTGCTTTTTTCTCTTTTTTTTTTTTTTGGTTCTTCAGAGGCATCTTTGTTTTAAATATTTAATTTGCCTATGTTACAAAAATCTGAGGGGTGCTATGGAAACAAATTATCTTGAGAAAATAATTAGTTTTTTTGCCAAATCCAGTACAAAATGTTTCTTAACTTGTCCTGTGTCATCTCACCTTTTTACATCAGCAAATACTAGAAATCAAAAAAAACAAGGATAACATGTTAGAGACTGAATATTTGTCTTCCTTTTGACAGCCTTATTGACTTTTTTTATATTATCATTTATGATAACCTTTTTGGATTGAAAGTGAATGGATCATGAAAGCAGCCTTGGAGATGTTAAAACTGAATCCAGGTGTCTTTTAGAGTTATCCTTTTTGGAAAGTTTCAGTCAAATACCTATTGTATCTACAAAGAGGACAATATAGTTATCAGAAAGGATGTTCTTTTTTATTATGCAATAAGCAGTGTACATTGGAATTCACTGTGAAATACATAATTAACCCAAACGGTATTTTATATCTTTTCTATAATACCATGCAACTGAGATATAAGAATTATTCCTTGCTCTTCACCTTATTTATTATTTATACCCAAAATAGGTGAAGGTTGGCGAGATGTTTATTAATAATTACATGAAGTGCAGACAAAGATGTAAAGTGTACTGCAAAGACAGAAAAGAGCATTGGTTGGGGGGTTTTGTGTGTTTGTTTGTTTGTTTTGTTTTGTTTTTTCTTAGTATACTGTCCATCTTTTTCTACTGAGAAGTAATTAGTTAAATAAACCATGGACAAGATTGGAAACACTTCCTCTTTAATAACTGCATCCTGTGTACCATGCGGTTGCATGACAGTCATCAGCCTAGTTAAGATGTTATCCTTGTCAAAAACTTTTTGTCTGCATTTTTTTCAGCCTGTTGTATAAAAGAAAATTACAAAAATAGAAGAAAATCGAAGATGAAAATTTGACAGTTAATGCTCCCCCAGATCACATAGCACATTGAAACAATGTCTTCTAGACAAATAGACCCACACTCTTTTTTTTTGCCACATAGTGACTCGTGTAATAGTAGAGCCTTTGCCTCAACCCGGATCTGTATTGTCCACTGTTTCAGAGGTGATACATGTCAACTTAGTAATAAAAATAAAGGAAACAATAGATAGTTCACACTTTTAAAAATGTTTCTTTTTCATTGACCTCTACAATGAGAGTGCTTGTATTGTTCATATCTCACAACTAACCCACAGAGTTCTGCTGAAGAGCTGTCAGCTCAGCTGTCAGCTGAGCTCTAAATTAGCCACTTTAACACAAAAATATTTTGGGCCACGTCCCTCTTATAGTTAATAGCTTGGTTCTTCCAGAGGGCATATCTTCAGTTCAGGCAAATTATTATATCTTGCTTGACTTCTCTGAGTTTTAGGAGGTGAATTTTATGGTAGTTGAGAATCCATTCTTTTCTTGTCAAGATGCTTCAAATATGACAAAAAGAAGATTATTCCTTGTAAACTGGATGTTTATGGATTCTGATGTATTTAGATGCAACCAATTCCATGGTTAATATAGAATCATGTGGAAATTAATTCCACAGGTTACTTATTTATTGTCTGAAAATAACTTTTGTTCCTCTTTTTTTTTTTTTTTTTAAATTTGTTTCCTTTTACTTTGAATTTAAATTACTATGCTTTTGTAATTTCAATAATGGCAAATGAGATTTAAAAAATTATCCTTTCTAAAAGATATTTGGAAATATCTTACATGACATTTATATTCTTTGTGCTCTTCACAGATTCTTTCTACTTTTCTGTCCTAGTTAATTTGTGTTTGTATAAACAAAAAGTATCATTTCCATTGATCATTGAAAAGTTGTTTTATAAAATTTTCCTGTGTCCTCAAAAATCTACCTGCTCCTTCCTTTTCTTAACATGACAGTTTACAAAGATTAAAGATGTGCCAATTAGATATAAGGACCTACTGTATATATTTATATAAAGGAATTAAAATACACCAATAATCAAGCTTTTCCTAATCTTTCCCTAATACTTCTTCTTTGTGATCTTTCCCTGCTAGCCACTGCTGTGTGCTGAGCAGGATTTTTATTGAACTCTTACACTGAACTTAATTATTTTTTTTCTTAGAATGTCACAATGGTGAGAGATGTTCACCTTTTTAATCAATACCTGGGAAGCAATAATAAAATTACCTAAGAGCGTGATGTATGTTTGAGTGTTTTGTGTGACAGGCCAGAGTTAATAAACAAAAGTTCTTATTGCTATCAGCTTTGACAAACCTCTTCAGGCTGGATGGTAGTTACTCAGCCCTGCACTCCCAGAAACAGATGCCATATCAAAACTGAGATGAATTACTTAAAAGGTTGCACGTTAATATTTCCACATATCGACTTTTCTGAAGCGGAGATAGAAAGTTCAAACTTTTATAACAGGGTTAGATCTGGAGAAAATCCAGGAAGGATTATTTCTTTTCCATCTTCTAAAAGAGTAGGGGGGGAATTTTCTTCAAAACAAATGTGTCATCAGATTTTTTGACAGTAACAGCACAACCTGTTTCTGAGCTGGAGGTATTATATTTTGATGGCAACGTTTGCAAGTAGCCAATAAACAGATTCCAAATAGACACATTAGCTCTGCCCTCTTTATTGAACTGTTTCTCTTCGTGTTTGCGCTCTCTGCTCAGAAATATCTAGAACCAGTTTTATCTTATTTGTATCAGAGATAGTTACCTTGGGATATGGGATAAACTTCACTTTGTAAAGAAAAAAAAAAGATAATTTAAATCTACTATCATAAAATATGTTTGAGGATAAAGTAGAGGGAAAGAGGAGTCAGAATTGGAAGGACTTCAGGCTTGGTTTTTGACGATGATACTTGCTAAACAGTTTTTCAGCTTGAAGATAGTTTCTTAATTTCCTATTTATCTTAAGCTCCAGGCCTGAATAAGAACAAAAATCTAAAAGCTAGACATCTCCAACATCCAAAACTGAACACAACCTTTGCCTTGAAATGTTGCAAGGTCTGATCTTTTTAGGAGACTGACAAATAATTAAAGTCCTTGAAATAACTGGTCAGAAATCCTATATCGTTGTAGCTTTCTGTCACCATAAGCATTATATTTATCTAAGATTTGTTCATAGTATAGCAAATAGATGTTCCATGTTTCTTATTCCCCAAAATCCACAAAGCAGTTTAAAATAGTCCCATCACTAGAGACTTTATTTAGGGTTGGACCAGAGGCAGCAGGGTAAGCCAAAGTTATAAAAAAAAAATCCAGTTGGGACTTTAGGTTTCTCTGTCCAGCTGTGCCAGTAAATTGCTGTAAGAGTTTAAAAAGTTGTCTGGTTTACATTCTGCCTCAGCAAATTTTCAGTCATAAATTTTAGGAATTAAGTTTCTAGTCCAAGTGAGTCTGTAGCCTTTCTTTGTAGCCATTAGAGATATATGGGTGCATCCTAAGAGCAATTTGTGAAGAGTTTGACATATGTATGTATACACACACATATATAGTATGAGATCCTTACTGGAGTTGCCTGGTTTTCTCCCTTGAGTATAGAATGAGCTTATATTGATTAGCCCCTCAAAAGTTATGCATCTAAGCAACAGTGATTCTGTCCATAAGTATATAGTGCTTCTATTTTCATCCATTAAAAGGAGGCAAAATTAAGCACCTGCAAGCTTGGTATTCACTGCAGAAATATTAGGAAGTGCCAATATAAAAGTGCACTGTGAATTCTGAAGCATTCAGCCTTTCTTTGTGAAAGAGGAACTGAGGTGCTCTTCTATTTCAGAATCTGCTCCGTGATATCATCAGTAATTTATATTTCTTTACTTCAGAATCTAATAACCCAAGCTTCTAATAAAGAGGGTATGGGATACCTATAGATGATGACAAGGTTAAAGGTTATCTAGATGCTATTTGGAATCCCTGTGTCTTTGCAGTTACTTAACTTCCTTCCCCGACAAAATGTGCTATTGAAAGTTTTCAGCACTTCTGTTCTCTTTAACTGAACATAACAGACCTGTTTTCTGCAGCTAACTCTAGTTTAAGGAGCAAGCAGTATGTTTTTTGCCATAACTTCTAGGACTTTGGTCCACATCTGTAACCAAAATCAATATTAATGCTTATCTATTCCTCTTTCCAAAGACCTCTTTATTTATAGGTGATAAAATTCAGTCAGTAGGTTTAAAAGGCTCTGAAACTCAAACTTAATTAAAGCATCTGTTTATCACCAAACATAACAAGCCATAAATTATATAGATGTTTCAGTTTATTTTGCACTGCAAACATGTCACTTTGATCGATATGGATTTGGCTTCTCTTGTGTACAGGAACCTGCTTGAAAGTGACAGCTCACATTTTTTTTCAGTACAACAGTAGGAAAAGTTGATGAACAATTGTCAAAAATGATTGACTGGGGGGAGATTTTCAAAGGCACAGGTGCCCGGTCCCTATTAGCTATCAGTGGAATGTAGGTGCCTGGCTCCTGTTTGTGTCTTTGAAAGTCTCCTTCCTAGATATATCAAAAGTCTTAGGTGGAGTTAGCTGAATTAGAAATTAGCTTCTGTATTTTTAAAAGGGGATGAAATTTATGGAAAATAAAAAGAGACTGCATAATAATTCTATAAGTTAAAAATTCTGTTAGAGATAAGGAAAACCTTGTTCAAGGATTTCCTTCTGGAATTCCAAAATGGGCATGATAAGTTAGAGCTGGAAGACATGACTTACAGAGAAAAGATTTAGGGCCTGAATCATTCTAGAGAAAAGTTTATTAAAAGAATCTATTCACTTTTGCTAACTTGAAATTAGACCTTACGGAAATTGAATAAGACAAATAAAAAGTAAGAGAGCATAACCATATCCTGAGAAGGGAAGCAGTTAATCTCAGTTCCTTCAGGATCATCTTAATATTTTTCTACTTGGGGAGAATAGCCTATTATTCTCTAATAATATAACTTCCTTCTGCTGTGAGTGTTGAGTAAATAGTTTGCACTTCAAAGAGTGAAGCATATGCTTGTTGAATGACACTGCACAACCTGACACTATCTGACCTGTTAAAGCCCAAGTAGGATTACAGCGTGAGGCCTAGAATGGGTACTTTAACATCCTAATTACTTGCTGGTTTATCTTGTCTTTCTTTCTCGTTTCCTTTTGCTTAACTCAAGAACTATTACACAATTTGTGTCATCAAGTGGCTGTAGATGACCAAAATATTACCTGGATTGACTGGATTTCTGTTCCGCGATATCAGTGGAGTGTCTGTCTTTCCATGCATTTCCCTTTAATCCAGTGGATTTTATGAATACAGTTTCCAAATATGTTTCAGACTTTTATTTATCATCCCATAGCTATAAATGGCTGCAAATATAAAGGCCCTTGGTTTTGTACAGATGGACTATTTTGAAAGTTCTCATCCGTGGGGAGATTAGTTCTAGGTAGCTTTACAGAACTAGGGTCATATTCTTAAATAAGAAACAAACATGGAAACACAGTGCCTGATTGACGGATTTGCTTTGTTAATTATGAATCATATGCCACTTTTGAGCTTTATGGGTTAATGGAGAAGGTTTAGATGAGATACTTTTACAAGGTTTCCTATACTCTAGCGATTATTTTAATAACTTCTAAAAGTATAGTTTTTTCTTACTTAGAAAAGACTTTGCAAGTCTGCTTCTTGCATCAGATGTCATCAAACGTAACCCCTAAGGAGAAAAGGGAAACTATAGCATATATTTTAATGAACTATGAAAATTTTACTATCTAAATATTTTAGAAGGAAATAATATTTAAATGCTTCGGCTGCTCTCATTGATATTATACTTAAATACAGACTAGTTACACTAAAATAAGATTCAAAAAAATCCTGCTTGTAGTAATGGCAACTGTAATGCTGCTTGAAAGCTTTTAAATTCCCATTAGTGCACTTTTGGGTGGGTTTGTCTTTCTCTTTATGGTGATCATGAAATAATTCTCTTACAAGTCATCTGGATTGTGAGTTATCAGAAATATGCAGAGACATGGAGTTGTTTTGGGTGTTTCTGGGTGTGTTCAGTTTTGGATAAAAGTTAGGAAGCTGGCTGGATATGTGATGTGATAGTGAGTTGAGAAAACTGTGTTCAGTGACATCAGAGCTGCAAGGAGGGTAAAAGCTGTTTTGAGAGCTATTTGCACAGTGGAGAGTGTGATTTTCTTAATAAGACAAAAGAAATTATACACTCTATTTTCTTTCTTTTTCAAAATTTAAGTAAACATTCAAAGTAGTAAGGGGTGCATAAGTTGCTTTTTAGCAGCATAAATTTCTTACCATTTTTATTTTTGTGATGATAACACATCAAGACTCAGAATATCATCATACCAGCCACTATACATGCATAAAATCTGGATGGTTTCTATCCTGTTGATCTTATAGTGCAAATAGGCGTTATAAGGAAGCCCAGTATAGAACTTTCAAAAGATAAATGAGAAAGCTAAGCATGGAATCAGTCTCCTGCGACTACCATTACCATGTATTGGCTTCCAAATGAATCTGTCTCGCTTGTCTCTCAGCCTAAACGTTTAATCTGAATTGAAACTGTGTTTATTTAGAACTGCTTTGACATGCTGCCATTTCTAAATTAATTTTTCAAATAATATAGAACTTAAGCACATGGAGGAGAGGAAGAAGGAGGGAGAAATGCAAAACAAACCGAAAACAACAACTGCTAGGCTGCAATGCACCTGGGCCGATCACTGATGTGTGATTGGCCCTATACTACAATCAGCAGTATATCCTGGTGAGTTTTATATCATCATTTTGTCCAATTATTTGAAGTGTCTTATGTGCAGGACTTCACATTAAAAAGACTGGCAATCATATACTTCCTTTTTGTTTTTAAACAGTAAGCAATCATTGGGTTTAAGCAAATGGCTGCGGCTTACAAAGGAGGATGGTTTGTTAGGGTAGATGAGTAAACTCTGCAGATCCTTCTTTTATGCCGCTAATCAAACTTTGTCTTTAAATTGTTTGTTTGTCATAGTTTTGCTGAGGCTGACATCCCTTAGGGAAATTTCTTGTGTTTATGAGATAACACAGCTGCTGGGCAAATGGCAAAGATTGAAAAATGCTGTTGAGCTGAAATGAGGAAATCAGACTGCATATAGCAATAGCCCCTCATGCTCACCTTACCCCGCTATGAACTGTAGTCCAAATATCAATTTAACCCTTTTAGAGGTGGGGTGGGGGTGAGGTAGGAACATCACCAAACAAGCAACTCTTTAATTTCCTTCTGTTCTCACAAAAAGATCAGCACATTTCTGTAAGTCCTGAGGCATTAGGTAAATCTCTAGAAATTATTTATTTTAAACTAAGCAAAAACTCCTGATGATTTTGGAATTATTGAGTTGTATGAGAATAATGGAGATTTCTTATTAACCTGCTGGGGTCTAGCAGGGGGAGTAGGACCCACAGAAAGAAGTTATTTTCTCTATAAATATGAAAGGAATTTATATACAGGAATATAAAGCTGACAGAAAAACCAAACCACCCAAAGCCTTTTTTGATATTTAATCCATCTACGCCTACATAAAACCATGAACAACTGCTGTACCTCGTCTGACTTTTTCTCTTCATCCTCATTTATGTCATACTCTGGTTCACTAGCCTTGGATTGCAATTACCTGGTATAATTTAATACTTTTTGCTTTCATTTCTGCATTCTTTGCTTAGTAAACATCTGCCTGCTTTCTTTATCCTTCTCATGTGGCCACCTGTAACTGATTGATGAGCCCTTACAATGGAGAGCTCAGAGGAGATGGTCAAGGACCATGTCCTTACAAAGCTAGGGGAAGAATGTGCAGAAGGGCTACAGACAATCCGAACTGAGCTACAAACCAAGAATCGTTGAGGAGAGCAATGGGCTCGAGCTGGTTTCAACCCATGTATGCTTTGCAGTGACTGGGGCTGTCTGGTGTCATGGTGTAAGGATATGATAGAGCTCAGTAAGGAGCTTGTGTTTGTGTTATATTGTGATTCAACTGAATATTGCAATTGTTGCACTCCACTAGGTACGATTTGTACTTCAAATGCTTTCCTGCATCTCGCTGCATAAGCGAAATCCCATGTAACTTGAAACATTTAAAAATAAGTAAATCCTGTATTGCACATTAAACCTCACTGTGTGTGGAATATCCAAAGGAATCTAGTCAGAGCCCTGCACTGTGGCACCACTGACAGTGAAGAGCATTCTCCCTGACCTCCAGACTGCCAGAGCACATCTGTTCTGTCAACTCCTGCACTCGTCAGAAAACACTGAATTCCCTCTTGGCCCTGGACCTTCCTCCCTGCTTACTGGTTATAGCTGTTGAATTATGTAAAGCAGCAGTGCGGCGTGTCTTATGAGAGGCACCTCACAAAACACACTGTTGTTGTGCTATCTTCAGTGGCTTCACAAAAGAAGTGCTATGTTGCATAAACGAAGGAAGAAAAGCTCAACCTTGCGAGCAGGTTGTTATCTGAAATGGCTCACAATCTGTATGGGAAGCCTTTCTAGCTCTCTTCATTTTCAGCAACCCCTAATGATGAGGTTTAAGTCAGCCTCAGCTTCTTATCCACAGAAACAAAATCAAAGTAAGAGAAGCTGCTGAACAGGTTTAATATGTTTGCTTTGATGCAGAGTTTACATAGTGAAAAAGAAAAAAGAATGATGAGTGAGATGCAATAGGGTGAAATTAAAAGCTGACTGATCTTTCATTGATATATTTGCTAGTGCTGCTGCTGTTGATTTGAAAATTAACAGCATGCAGTAGTAGCCCAGACTCTGAAGGCCATTTCAGAATTGACTTCCTTTGGCATTCCAAAGGAGATAAGCATTTGAATACTTAAGAGGTTTGGGCTGTAGGTGATAAATCTACTCTTTGCACTGCTCACATGTGTTTTCTGGATCCTGCTTAGAAACTAGCCAAAGGAGATATTCCTTCATACAATACATGGTTAAAAGAGGAGCATCGTGCCTTAGGAGGTTATGGGGAAAAAGTTTGTAGGGGTTCTAAACACCACTGGTTAAAGTGATAGACTTGAAAGGAGAGCAACTGAATTAAAAATGAAATGGCTGTCGCTGGCACAGTCACACCGCCACAACTGCATCTTGCTCTGAGACTCCTTGAATTACAGATTGCTGGCATCTGGTGTAGCTCTGTAGGAAGTATCACTATAGGCTTGTCCTGTTTTTACAGTCTTACAAAAACATCTCCTATTGTCCATTTTAAGAGACAAGTCTAGAATTATGTTTTCCCGGACTGGTTCACTCATTCATCTGCCCTAATGTTTCTTACAAGGCACAGAAAAAAAAAAAAATAAAAACCACACTGTTAACTATCGCAAAGGTGTCACCTTTGGCACGAGGGTCATACAAACCGCCTGAACTTACAGGATGGAACCTGCAGAGTCAGCAGGCTTTTATCCCTTCCCTTCCACTCTGTTTCCTCTACCTCTGCTAATAGGTGTATAAAAAAAATTAATCTTCAAACAACACTGCATAAACTCTGATTTATCTGCCCTGTGGGCAGGGTAGATGTGTACTTAATTCCTAGAAATCTATAGACAGCCTGCTACCATTAAGAAGCGGCCATGGAGAAGTGGGAAAGTACATGGCAAAGACTTGCCTCCGGCCACTTTTTCATCCAGTTTCTCTAAATGTTTTGACTTTGCAAAAAAAATATTTGATTATAAATCTGTGCTATTTATATGCAGAACCTAAACATGCCAATAACAAATAGCTGTCTGTGAAAACAGTAGATGACCCCTTAATACAAATACCATGTGAAGGGTACTTAGCTTTATAGATGATTTGTTAGGTGAGAGGATAAAAGCACTGCATGGAATTCTTCAGTGATTTGAATTTGCAACAATATGTAGAAAGCCATATGGATGTTATTGTAGGGGGAGGTAGAAGAGTTTGGTATCCATTTGAATTCCTAATGGCTCTTAGTATAAACTGGCCTGGATCTGCTGAAATAAGACTATGTGTACCAGTAGGTATGTGGCCCAAAACTTAATTGCTGCTTTCCACTTGGCATTTGTCTGATCTGTATGATCACTCCCTCCACCACCAAAAATCACTGCAGAGCATCTCACTGGTAAAATACTTTTATTTTGTGACACGTTCTCCAGACTCTGAGAAACTAATCCTAATGTAAATTCTTAAATAAGTATTTAGGGATATAGCTCATGCTGCCCTGGACTATAAATTGAATCAGAATATTCATTCTCTGCACTTGCTCATTGTCCTGTGTTAATGGCTCCCAGACTGTGTTGCTGAAAAGAGAAAAACTAGAAAATTATAGGATGTTAAGATTAAGACAGTAATTATGCCAACTATACCTCAGAGAAAATCTGTTCTCTGGATTTTCATAACCGCTATCATCCAGGTTACAACTAGTTACCCATAACAATTCTTTTTTTAGAGAAAATAAGAAGGCATGTACTAGAAAGTCTGACATTAGTGAAGATTTTGAGAAATGACCAGTTGTAATTCAAGTGTTGATTGTAGGGCAGAGGAACATACTTATGTTGGGACAAAGTCTGATATGGGATTAGGGAAAGGAAGATAGGGAAGATTAAAAGGGATGGTGACACTTTCAAGTGCTGAGTAAAAAGGATTATACCACTTAAAAAGTGCAAGTCTTACTAAACACTGTGATGACACACAGACACAAAAAATATAGTTATACTATGGCTGAGCAAGAATATTTCTTCCTGTCTGTCCCTGGCAGGCAATATGTACAACTGTCTTAAAGCGCGGAATTATTCTAATTGATAAACAAAAAGCTTAGTACATATTTGGATATATATAATATATATCATATATATTTGGATATAGCATTTAAGATTTTATTTTGTGAATAATTGTCAGCTCGTTTCTGAGGAAAATAAGCTGAATTCAACTGCTTCTCAAAATTGCTGTAGACAAATTAGTAAAGACACAGTGAAAGGCAACCATGTTAATTTAAGTCTCAGATTTTAAAACATAGTTCTCAATATCTTCTAGTCAGAGACAAAAAAGGGGAAGCTGATGATTTAAGGGAGGTGATAGACCTGTAGGAAGGCCAAGCTCAGGTTACCTGCAAGTACAGATTCATATCCCTCTCAATTGACCAAATGCAAGGATAAGGATTTTGGCTTATATTTTGGCCTAGATGTTCCAAAGTACCATAAATTGCAGAGAAAATATTTCCAAGAATAGCTTAATAATAATAATTTGATATCTGTCAAGTGGGACAACTTAGTGCAACTTCACAGCTGTTACAGTTTTACCACTTAAAAACCTGATTCTGCTGGCTGCATTCAATAGGTCATCCACTCTATTTGTTGATTATCTGTGCTCTGTAAGTGCCTTAAAAGAATGAGAAAGTGCAAGTTTCCAATATTAGGTAGAAATCCTGAGCTATAATATTTTTGCTATTTAGTACATTTGTCATATATAGCAACCGTGAAAGTTGCTTTGCTACAAGAAAATAAACCAATAATTTGCACAAAAGAATTTGGCTGTCACACAGATCAGGCTAGGACGTGACAAGTTTTGCCAACTTTCACTGACAAATATGGAATATTAATAAATATGCAATATTTGTTATGGAATATTAATAAAGAAGAAGAATGTTCAGGGAGAGATATTTAAAGTCTTTTGCTAATCCTGGATGACTCAGTTTCTTTGTGCTCTAAGTTTACAAGTGATTTTCAGAAGTGCTTGGTGCTTTGAGACCCTCTAAATCAGAAATAGAACTGATGGAGGTTCACACAATCGCAGAATGTTAGGGGTTGGAAGGGACCCTCAGGGATCCTCTAGTCCAATGGCAGGCTTACCTGGATCAGGCTGGAGAGGAACACATCAGGCTCCTTAAGAGCCATATCAGTTGTTTTGGGAGGTTGAAACGTGTATGCACCTGGACTGATTTTGTCCGCAGATGTTTAAAAATACTTTCTCTGCTAACTAAAGGTGGCAGAGGAAAAACACGTATGTGGGAAGGCAAACCTGGAAGGAATCAGTGGGTCTTAAGTACCCCTCTATCCATAAAGGTAGGAACCCCACCATGCAGATGGACTGTGATACTCTCTACATAGACAGCATTTGCACAAACTGCTGGTCAGGCACTTCTAAGACTTTTTGTTTTGCAGTGAACTGCTGCCACTTGTCCATCTTGACAAATCAGTTCAGAAAAAGGGGATAGTTCTTTTAATGCACAGTATACTCTGTGTCTTGCATGGCTGAGTCACTCATTATTTACACAGAAACACCTCAGATTTCTTTTTTTTTTTTTTTTTTTTTTTCTTGAGAGGGGAGACACCCTTCACTAGAGCTCCAGCAAAAAATAGGCTAATCAGGGGCAGGTTTCGTGTCTGTCTGCCAAGTAAGGAACAGAGCCAGTAAGT
The DNA here is from genome assembly GCA_013398155.1 of Pedionomus torquatus. Lineage (NCBI taxonomy): Eukaryota > Metazoa > Chordata > Aves > Charadriiformes > Pedionomidae > Pedionomus > Pedionomus torquatus. The sequence continues at coordinate 147,599 of VZRU01020961.1, read as the reverse complement.
GTCCCACATACCTCCAATGCATTCAAGTGTGCACCTGGTGTTAGTTAATTGGGTGAAGACTTTTTGCCTGTGGGTGGAAAGGATTTAGTGACAGAAGGTTTTTCTATTCTCCCACTACCACCCTGTGCAATGAGAAGGAGAACATGATTGACTGGCCTATTTTGCAAGACTATTTGGGTCAGGACCGGGGAATGTTCAAGGTTAAAAGGGGACTTATTTGATTTACAAAAGATAAATAAACAAGTTCTCGGATATGTGAAGGACAAATATCATTCCTCTCCCAAGTAAACCTTAAATTCTCACTGGCAGGGAAATGGAGGGTGGAGGAAGAAGGCTCATTACAGTGACATTACTGCTAATTTCTCCAGCAAGGTGTTTGGAAGTGGGTAAAGCACAGCTGTTTTCTTTATATATGTGTCTACACAGAATACATAGTCACGACTGCCGGAAAACAAGCACACTGGTGACTGGCAAGGGTAATAAATAAATGACAGGGTAAAAACTTTCCCATATTTAAAGCATGCTAGAAATATTTACCAAATCTAGATTCATGGTAACCATCTACTTTGGGTCTGGTTTACAAGTAAGGGAAATGGAAGCGCAAAGGAGCTTTGAGGGCCAGATCTTGTACTCTGTTCTGTGTAGTGCAGGGGGTGTAGAGTTCTTTTCAGAGATACATCATGACTTACACGCCAAAGATAGAGAGTCACATGGTAGGAAGCATAGCTGTGCTACAGCTCCTACTGTACTGAAAGGAAAACTGAGACCAAGCTAAGGTAGAAAACAGCATATCCTGTGATGTTCACAGTTATGTTCCTGCCTCCTGCTGCTTTGCCAAGCATGATTATTCATGCCCATAAACACTGGGAAGCAACCATACTGAATTCTCTTGCTGAAATCAAATTGTAAGGCAGTGAACAATTCAGCATATTAACAAAATACAAAATTCTTATATTCCACCAGAAAAAGTGGGGAAGCTTAGTACGAGCAATGGAAAGACAATTTTACTAAATCCTCATTAATTGTCCAGCTCATCAGTATACCAAGAGATGGAGGAATATGATGTGAAATAATCTTGTACAGAACCTCAGCCTTTTTTTTTTATTAGTATTATTAAACATTTTACAAGCAGGTGGACTGCAATTGCAAAGATAATGTCTAGCAAGGAGCTGGGAGGGCTCTGGTGGAGGATGTTTAGAAGTAAACTGCACTGATGGATGTTATTAAATTAGGAAGAGTTTGCACTCCCTAAAGGGTAAAGAGGTTTACAGAGAGTATATCCAGGGAAATCTGCATATACTGGAAAGTTGAGCTATCATCAACTGTATGAAATTTCAAAAGAGAAGTATCAGATTCCCCACCTAGGATGGGGTAATCCAGTTTATACATACAAACTGGGAGACAAGAGGCTGTAAAGAGATCTGGAGGTTTGGCTGACAGTAAGTTGAATATGAGTCAACAGTGTGCCCTAGCAGCCAAAAGGACCAGCCATATCCTGGGGTGCATCAAGAACAGCACAGCTAGGTGGTTGAGGGAGGGGATTGTCCTACTTGACACTGCACTGGTGTAGCCCTGCCTCAAAAACTGTGTGCAGTTTTGAGCACCTCAATGTAGAGAATGACATCAAGCTATTAGTGTTTCCAGATGAGAGCAACCAGAGAACACACTGTCAAGACTTACAAGGAGTGGCTGAGGTCATTCAGCTTGGAGAAGGCTGAGGGATGACCTCATGGAAATCTACAACTCATTTAAGGGTGGCAGCAGAGAGTGAGGTGCAGATCTCTTCTGTCTGGTGAGGACACTCACTCCAAGTGGTAAAACACAGTGAAGCCTACACATTTGCAAGTTTTCCAGAACATCACAGTTCTCTTCTGTGGCCTTAGCATTGGTTGGTGTAGGAGAACACAAAACAATCTCACACTGGTCTGGTCACTCCCACCCATTTAACATTCTACCTGTCCAAAATGCCAGGCTATAGGGAATCAGACTCTGACTTGAAAGAAGCAGTCTTTTTATTCACTTAACCACTTAGGTGTGATTCTGCTTCATGTTTCTACTTCAAGTCTCTTTATTTAAAGAATAGATCAACTAAGGAAATTAGATTTCACTTGTTATACCTTCTGAAATGGTTATGGTTGGTGATATCCTCTTTCTAAGGAGAATATTGTGATTAGGAGAATCATGTATACCTGTGTTGGTAGAATTCAGCAACAGGAAGAAGAGTCAGGGATTAGAAAGGGTTAAAGTATTAGGGCAATTGATTGGGAGATTTTGAAATGAGGTTTCAACCAGATGTGTTTTCACACATCTGGTCCTGTCTGTTTGATAGTTAGATGAACAAAGCTACACTCCTATGCTGGGCATGATGAGAGTTCAGAGGGTCTCCACAGCACTAGCAAACTCTTGGGATCTTATTGCAGATCCATAATTTCTTTCAGAGGTGCCTTGGAGTTACACCAGAATAATAAGTAGTTTCAGCGGTGGCATAGGGCACTGAAAATTAATCGTAGAAGGACAACCTCCCCGCCCCCTACTTTTTAGGCCAGAGAAGACAATTGCTAGAATGCACTGCTGGCCTGGCCTGTACGTGAGGATGAAGTACTAGCAGTAAATTGGGTGGCCCTCATGATAGTTGCCAGGGTGTGAGGGATCACCTTTCATCTTAGACATCTGCAGGACTGAGGGATGAACTAAAAAAGAGAGACATGGCTGTCTCCGTGCTCAGATTCCACTGGAGCTGCATCTGCTTTGCACATATTCAAAAACAACAACAACAATCTATCCCAGAAAAGAATTATTCCATTAAATATTTTCTTGTAATAGAATAACATTTGGTTTCAGGCAAGAGGGTTATCTCTTTTGGATCAAGAATCCAAAAATAGAGCATGAGACTTTGAGGGCAAGTTACTGTGCTCAAATACTGAATCATAATTATTACAATTTGAGAGGTGGATTACAGGAAACATCAGCCCTTGAGCTATGGATCCATTTGTGAAAAAAAGGGACAATCCATGAATAGAAAAGGAGATTATATATTGCAAATATATTTTCTAGTGTCAATGACTCACCTAGTCTAATAGGTAAACTTTTTCAGTTAAACATCTGAACTTGGTTTTGCTTTGGGGTGGCTTTTTGCATGAAAAATATGGGTTTTGTTTCTTTAAAAATTGTGGTCTGCATCCAACCACATGCACAGCCCCAGTGACCTTTAAGTCTTCTTGTAAACCTTGTTCAAGTGCAGCCTTGCTGGAGACTTGACTGAAGATTTGAGATAGTATCTAGAATTTGTGAGGAGGTATACTAGCGTCACATGAGAAAATGAGAAATAGTAAAAATGTCATCAATTAGAATTAAATTATGAATTAATCTTTGGACTTTTTATCATTCGTATGTAGAAATTATTATAAATTAGTATGGCTGGCCACAAAGGTCCATTAGACATGGTTTGGTTGTCTCTAATAGACGCTTAAAAGTCAATTTTCCACTTTAGATCAAAAAGAGAAAGAGTGAAAACTTGAAAATAAGAATAATATTATCTTGGTGTGTCTCCTTTCCATCTTAAGCAGGTTAAAAGCTATTTTTAATAGCAGACCTACTGAGAGAAGACTTGTTATTTTTGAACTTTCAAGTCATTCTGTTTTAATCTGTGACCTGATATTTTTATGAGGCATTGTTGAGCTTGGGGGAGGAGGGTTTCCTGTCTGAGTGAAGTGAGCAACTATTCCTTCAGCTTTCAAATTGAGAAGGTTATGAGAGGTCCAGCTACAGTCATGCAAAAAATTATAATAATAAAAATGTAATGGAAACCAGGAACTTGAAATTCTTCAAGAGCATGAACCTTTTACCCTTCAAATCCAGCTTCTGCCTCTTTTCTTCAAAGTGTCAGATGTCTTTTTTTTTTTTTTATTGATAATCACCGGATGGCTTTTTGTTCCAGGAACTTTTTGAAATGCTCTGAAAATTTGTCTGTTTGGAAAAATAGCTGTTTTGTGGGGGGGAAAAAATAATAGTGCAAGGACACACAGACATCCTTGATATTTATTCCTGATATATCTTGTATTAATCCCTGGAAAGAATTCTGCTGTCAAACACCCAATGGTTTTGATGTACCAATTCCAAATTTTGAATTGTTTTGTTCTGTTTTTCATAAATACTGTGTAGCCAGCACCTCTCTCTACTGTCTCCTCTGGATTCCTTCCTGACATTCAGCAGAGATCCTCAACCCCTGCATTCCTACAAACTCACCAGCATTTCTAACAATACTGCATGGAAACCCAGGGACAGCAGTATTAGCTCATCTCTTTCCTCCTGGGTTGCTAAGACCCCTGAGCTACCTCTGAAACTAGAATATAGTTTTCTTTATTTATGTCATCCATAGCTCAGCTGCTTAAAGAGACAGTATGATAGCCTACAGAAAAAAATCTTTCATATGGATTATTTCCAAGAGATGGAGAAGGGAGGTAGGAAAGAAACAAGACGAAGCAATATGTGAGTATTTAGAGGAACAAGAAACATCATGGAATACTGATGAAATGGCTGAAGTGTCCCCAGTGCAATAGCTATGTCCTAGGGGTACTGAGCATCCTCATCTTCGATTGAATTCGTTGTATGATGCACTTTTCAACATCTTGATCTTTGACTGCAGGTAGGAAATAGTGTAGTCTAATAATTAGACTAAGGGGTTCAGTCAGGATTTCAGACCAGTTGTTGAGTCCATATTGATTCATCAATCTATATGAAGAAAGAGGAAAAAAAAAGAAGACAATGACCACTGTGTCTTTCTGTTTACCTGTGCCAATGGACTTAATAGGTCCTGCTAGTGGATGTGGTGAAAGAATAAAGTCCCAGAAGGAAAGATGCGATGAGAATATAAAGTTGTTTTAGTTAAGAGTTCAAGAACATCACTTACCTTTTAACAGGTTAGTCTCTAATGCCATTAATGGTCTCCTTGTCTCCCTTGTTTCTAATAAAACTCTATTTCCTATGGCTGGGAGCTATTTCTGTGGAGATTGTTCTTTATGTAACACTATATATTCAAGAAGCCCCAGAGGGGGGAAGAAAAAAAAAAAAAAGACTGCATTTCTCCTCCTTTCCTCTTCCTAGAAAAGAACATAGTAGCTAAATTAAGATGTACCTTGACAAGAATTGTGAATAATCATTAAAGAACAAAAGAAAAGAAACAAAAGAACATTCAGGAAATCATGCAGTAGCTTTCACTAATGATTATCAAAGATATAAAAGGTACTTAATTTTTAAAGTTTTTAAAGTGCGGGACTAGGATTTGCACTTTGGGTTTGCTGAAGGATTTTGAGATGTAGCATGAATGAGTTCATGGATTTCTTCCCCACTGTTCAGCATAGCTTTTAGATACAAATAGGACAATAAAGACGTCATTGCAGGAGAAAACAGAACATCAGCCTTTTGGTTCTATGACTGTTAACTTCAAATTTCCTCAGACAGCCAAATAGTTATTTGTGTTTCTCGAGTCCAGATGTAGCGTTAATATCTGAAGGCAAAAAGTTCTGTGGAATTAGTCCCTCTCATCTTGAGTGAATGGTTTGATTTTTATTTTTAAAGATATATCCATCTGAAATTTGATATTTGTTATCTAGTGGTTTGAACATCATGATTAACTGATTAAGAGGGGGCTACTCCAAGTTTAGTGGGAATGATGAACCATGTTAACTTCATCAGAAAAGCTGGTTTTGGCTGGATGGCAATGAAATAGGTT
>VZRU01020961.1:120295-141841 GCA_013398155.1 Pedionomus torquatus | reverse complement strand
AAAAAAAAAAAAAAAAAAAAAAAAAAAAAAAAAAAAAAAAAAAAAAAAAAAAAAAAAAAAAAAAAAAAAAAAAAAAAAGAAATGATGTTAATGTAAGATACTGCACTGACAATCTAGTCACTGAATTACTACAGTGTTATTTTTACTACAGCCTGGTTTACTACAGGCTATATGTTTTATCCCTCCTGTGCAGTTTTACCCTATTTTCTTCAGCACTGTTCCAAATCATTGCCTGAAAAAGTGTTTTTATGGTTGACAGTGGATTTTTATCTCCATGATTTGTTATGCATTTGACCTTTGTAGAAGATGCATTGGGGCTTAATTCTGCTGAGGGTGTTTACTTACCAGGAACTCAGACTGAGACACATACAACCTAGTTTACATAAACTGAGCGGTCATTAGGAGATAATGACTTTCAGTTAGTATTATCTGAGGCTGAAGTTGAAGCAGCATCATAAGGGTCAAAGGCTTTGACTCGTATTTCCTTTTCCCTTCTCCTTAGCAACTTATCAGACTTTTATCTTGTTATCAGCAGCTGTTTAAACAAAGATATGAAGACACATGTTTATTTCCTTTGAAAGAATCAACATGAAGTTTTTTGAAAATGGTGTTTTCTCAAAGATGGGTTTGAAAAAGTAGCAAAATCAACTTGTGCAGGTTTGGTTTTTTTTTCTTTTCTTTTTTCTTTTCTTTTTTCTTTTCTTTTTTCTTTTCTTTTTTCTTTTCTTTTTTCTTTTCTTTTTTCTTTTCTTTTTTCTTTTCTTTTTTCTTTTCTTTTTTCTTTTTTTAATTTTTGGTTTGGTTTGGGTTTTTTATCAGCTTGCATTTAATAGTGATGAAGACAATGATAAGTTCCTGAATATAGATGTCTTGTATTTAATGAGCATGAAGGGTGTTAAATCAACCTTGGGAACAAAGTACCTCCATTTATTAATGAATAGAGGCGAAAAAGAGCTTTGTGCTACTGCTCAATTCATGAGACTCTAGTTTTATCATCAATTTCCTAAGGAGCAGGAAAAGACTATAAACCTCTGAAATCTTTCTGACAACACCAGTAAACAATTATAATACAGTCTTTGGTGTTTGGTGCTTTTTAGAGTTACTTTTAGGTAAGTGAAAAACGATTGAAATTCATTTCCTTTGCTGAAATAGAGCAGGGGGAAAAATGATTATTAGTGACAAAATTAAATCATAAATAGTTTCTAATTGCTAGTCCTGTTCTATTTTTAACTTAGAGGCCAAGAGCTCAATGAACCAGTGAGCAGACCTATCAGTATCTCATAAATTTGAAACCTGCTTTTCTTGAAAGACGTGGTGATAATCTCATTGCCTGCAATATGGTTCTTATGTTCTCTGTAATAGGAAAGGAAATTGGAAGAAATATTGAAATTTTAAAGAAATATATTTTTTTCAGGAAGGAAAAAAAAAAAAGAAGAAAAAGAAGAAAGGAAAAAAAAACCCAAAACATTCCAGAAAGTCAGGAGTGGCCCTGTTTAGGTAGAGGGCAGATCCAGATAAAAATTTATGAGGGAAAAGACCTGATTTACAAAAGCTTATGTTGTAAGGCACATGAATTAAATCATTGCAGAGTAGAACTAAACCTAGGATTTTCTAGCAATGGATTGAACAAAATGCTGATGTGCCTTTATTTCAGTACTATCAGAATCAGTGCTCTGAATACAGAATTTCCACTTTTATTAGATGATGTCACTAAGGTGATGAGCAATAAGTCTGAGCATACAGGTGGCTCCTCACCTTCTAAAACTGTACAATTTTTGTTTCTCTTTTCTTACTATCCATCCCATTTCCTTATATAATCTTTACTTTCTGTGCACCACTTGGACAATCACAACTGATTTTCAGCATCAGATCTTTAATCTCTTTGGCTTGTGCCCCTTGCTCCCAGAAGTAGCTTTCCTCTGAGAAATTAAAACAGACTGAAGACTGGAGGGATACTTCAAAGTACATGGGATTTCATTGAAGTTAATGCTTTTTAGAAACTGGTAAAAAAAATATTCAGTATTCCCATGATATATCCTTGCACTACAAATATTTCCAGCCTATTTTGTAAAGAAGATCCCCACAAACTCTGGGTACAATGATGGGTACAAATACTAAAACTTTAAAATGAATAGACACTCATTCAGCCCTTTCTATGCTATGATTGAAGTACTGCTCAAAAACTTGTTAATCAAGAGTTCGGTTCCAAATTGATCCGGAGACATTTTAGCTAATTTTAACTAACATTAGGCCATAACTGTTGCAATGAGTACAAGAAAGCATGATCAAAACTTAGCGATCTCTCTTTCTAAACAAAGAAGGGAATTAACTTCAATAAAAAATCTGATAGCCTTCATTGTAAACAAACCTGATTTGCATTGGTTGATTTCCCAGTGCATAGAAAATCTTTAGTTCTACAAATCTTTTTGTGAATGGGGAAATACTTTAGATACGGAAATATATTTTACAAAATCCTTTGTTAGAATTATTTCTGTAAATATTAATTCAACGTCCTAATTTCTGAAATTTCTTTATACACCTGATACAATGGGTGATATGAGTTCCTTTTGGATCCATTATTTTATAAGAAATGCTGTTCTTACAGTCCAAGAAGAAAGAAAAAAGTAAACGAGCAAGCTTGGGTACATTTGAAATAATCTCTTAAAACTGTATATTAAACGCCATCTTCCCACCTATGACAACTGTCGGTGCATTTATACATTTAAAAAAAAAAAAAAAAAAGTAAAATAAAAGGGCTGTTTGAGCTGGAAAATCTGAGGAAGCCTTCTTGTTGAATTGAAGGTGTTAAAGAAAGAGGTCAACAGCTCTTTAAAACAGTGCCATATACATAAGTAAAATTATAAATAAGGTTGAGGAAAACTGACTTCAGAATGCATTATGTCTTGATAGATGCCTGATCAAAGAGATGCCATCTGAATAAGTTATACCCAGATTTTCACTACTTGCCATATAAACTCCAAGGCCCAATTAGGACCTCAGCATGTATGTAGCTATATAGTGAGCACAGTCCCGATTTGTACCTGCATACTGGCAATTTAGAAATGACGCATGCTTCCTTTTGAAAGCTCAAGTCAACCCCAGTTTTCTCTTCCTTGAAACACATCCATACCATAAATTTCCTTTCATTAGCTGTTTTTACTCACTTTTTAAAATATCTTATTTTTGGCTGGTTAGCATCTGTTCTTATTTTGCAAGTAATTTTGGAGGCTTCTAATTCTCAAAGCCACCCCGTCACTAAGCCTCCAGGTATTCCAGTTACTTCAGCAGAATAGCTCTCCTGAACAGACCATGCTACAGATAGTTTGGTAAAGGTCCAGTCCTTTATTGTAAAGAACAATTCATTTGTCCAAGTTCAAAAACTATAAACACCCCCTTTAAACTAATATCCAGAAGACAATAGTTTAGCTTACCCATCTATCAATTTTGGCTTCATTTTAGCCAAGACTCCATTAGCAAATGTTATTTGATGTGCTTCTAAGTCCCAGAATACAGGAGAGGAGTCTTTTCAAGCTTGACATGTAAATTGCAGTGTAGAGAAATGACTACTGACTGCATTTATTACCTACATTATTGGCCAATTTGTCAGTCACTACTGAAACCACTTGCTCTGCTGGAGAGAAAGAGCATCCCACAACAGGAGTGGAGGGAGGAGGTAAGCTGTGAGAAATCCGTTTGGGCTGTACCTCTACATCACCAGCTTATGAGACAAAGAAGGAATGGGAAGAAAGGAATATGAAATTATTAATGTGTCCACAAGCTAATTATCCTTTATTCTCCCACCCACCTGTGTGCATGTGTGTCTCTTCAGTGATGGTGCTACAGGAGCCAAATACAATTGGATGCTTAAGTATTCTTCCCAGGTGTTTGAAAAAGTGAATGAGAGAATGTGATTATTAGTTGCAGAAAGGTAATTCACCATCCATTATTTTCTACCAAAATGGCTACTCTGCAAGCTGAAATAAAAAGAGATCTCAGGTGTCAACTCAACAGTCGATGAGACATTTCAAAAAAAAACCCTCCAAGCAGCTCAATAGCAGCAATGTTAAACCTCAACTGTGTCTCTGGCATCTCATTCTAACGGAGCTTGTTTCTATGAAGAAGTCCGTTCATTTGCTTGTTGTTTTATCTGGCACTGCTCCCTGCACAAAAATCAATCTCCAATTCCTTTTAATGTTTAGCACTAAATCCAGAAAGCAAAAGAAAGCATATGAGTCTTGCATTTATTATAGCAGCCTCTTGTACTTGGCTTCAGGGCAGCCTTCTAATCAAGGAATGAATAAACAGTCATTGACTCACTTTCAGGGAACATGGGAGACAGCTCAATCTTCCTGAAGGCCAGCACAGAGAAGGGGCCTCCAAATCATAAATCAAAACACTATCAGCTCGTTAATTTAGCCTGGCAATTATTAAGATGTTAAAGCATTTGTACTACTATGTTTATTGATGGAGGTTGAGGGACAAATGCAAACTTCCTTAAATCTCTACCTTCATGGAAAATGGAAGTATCTTACAACCAATATAACATTTCAAAGGAGAGAATTTTTTTCCCCAGTTTTTGTATTTGGCCTCTCTCCATCTAAAAGCTGTATAAGTATGAACTTAGACATGAACATAAATATATGTATTTTTCTGCATGTAAATATGCATAAAAAGTGCTTAATAAGACAAAATGACATTTCTTACCTTACCGTCTCTGGAGCAGATTCACTGGATATTTACAGAATTATATTTCTTCTTATTCCTACTTTGGTTATATGAATCCTAACTACTGTGATCCTTTCAAATGCGGGAGAGATTCCCCACAGTCTTTCCTCCACAGCATGATGTGAGTATGGTCACAGAAGTTTTAGAATCTGATTAAGTTTCTCGAGTAAGTACTCTGACCACTAATCCAGGATATAAAAAAAAGAGTGACAGCCTCTTCCATTTTCCTTTCTATGAGTATTCTTATTTGTAAATGAGAAGTGGGGCATGTTCCAGGTAGACACAATGAATCTAAGAAAGCTTTAGATTCTTTTACTTTGCTTTTAAATGGGAGTTTATATTCTTCATCGTTTTAAAGAAAAGTTTGAAAAAGGATATCCTGAAGCATCTATCTGAGGAGAAAAATATAACATTTTTTACCTATTTGCTATTGTTTAATATGCAAATTTTCAAGGACTGCTTCTTTGGTTGTTGTTTCGTTTGGGGGTTTTTAGCATTTGAGTTTGGAAATGAATAAAAATTAAAATAAATTCTTTTAGTCCTTCTTAAATTGCTAAAATTTTCTAAACCATTCAATGATAAATTTTAGGAATTTCACCTGAGGTTAAAAGTTTAAAACAAAACTTGCAATACAATTTCTTCTTGTTATGTGGTCTCCAATAGCACACTGTTCCCAACAAAACCACCGCAATTTTAGTTTCTCCACAATTGTGCCTACAACAGCATATCAGATAACCTGCTGCTACAAATTATTTGTAAAAACCTGTAGTTACTAAAGATATTCATGTTACCCTTTCCTTATTAGCTGAAAAATTAGGTTTAAATCCATGCAGAAAATAGAAAGCCAGAAAGCTGAATGTCACAGAGAATAATGGAATTTCAGTAATCCCAAATGGCTCATCAGGGTAAACACATAATGAAACACACTGTGACAGCCAACAGCAACTTTTGATTTACTTGCCGAAAGGAGGAAGACAATACTGCAAAATCTTTTCAGTCTGTGGATTTTTATATAGTATTTTTAGTGTTTAGCTGTCTGAATTTGATGACCTTGAAAAATTAAAACAACCTGATTAAGGTAAACATCACATCAAAAAAACCCTCATATTCATCTAACCATTCAGCCCTGCAGGAAATCCTAATTTCTTGTCACGCCATGGAATTGTGCGTCATTGCTTTCCCAAATTATTCTTCCTGATTGCCATGTATTTGTTACGTAGACTTTTACTCACCTTTTTGTTTGTTTGCTTACTTTCCTGCTTTCTTTTGCTTTCTTTAACTTTGTTTCTTTTAATTTCTTTTCCTTCCCATCTCCCTCCCTCTTCCTCTATCTCTTCCTCTCTTTTTCTCTCTCTCCCTCTTTTCAAAGTCAGAATAAAACTGAATCCCCGCTGAGAGTTTTCAAGCACATCTTCTCAGGATGAAATTATTCAGGCCTTTCGAGTGTCTATTCCATTTTGTAATAAAAAGATGAGTGAACGATGCAACTAGTATTTCAAATACACCAAATAATTAGAAGTTGTCCCCCAAAAATTATTTAAAAAAAAAAAGTCCAGACACTATAATCAAAGCTAATTTTGCCAATTTATCAACATTTCCTGTATTTTAGATTATATAGAAAACATGAATCAAAGCTAGATAATTAAAAAGGGAGAAAGAAAGGAAGAAAGAAAAAATAGATGGAATACACCTGCTTAGCAGAATTTATAGTTCAACTCTTTTGGCTGTAGCAATCACTTAGAACGTTAATTTGTCTTTTAAAGGATTAATGTGTTTAATTAAGTTTATGAAGTAATTCTTTAAAGGCTAAGTCTGAATCTGACAGAATAATGAATTCTTTGGAAAGGAAAAAAAAAAACACAAAAAAACAAAAAACAAACAAACAAAAAAACCCCAGAACAATCATAGCATCACCCTAAACCAGCTTTCATGGCTTTTTCACACAATAAAATCTTCTGAGTTAGTTTCAGCATAACAGGTGGTTCTCTCTATTATATTTTCTTTTTATTCAATATTCGGATTATGTATATAAGCAAAATACTCAATCTTCAGTATTTTTCTCTATGATTAGCAGATTCCTCTCCAACTGCTGAAATTAGAATAAATATAGTAACTGTAAATGATAAATACATAACATTATCTATTGCTGCATCTCCCACTGGCATACTTGTCTGACCTTTTCTTTGCAAAAATACTGATGGCAATTGTTTTATGTAATAGAGCTTCCTGAACCATTCTCAGCCTCTCAACATGTGATGGGAACCATGAAATACTGGTACTGATGCCTCCAAATGTTGAAAACAGCTTGACTCTTAAATATTTTGTAGTGTCTATCTTTAAATTGACTTAAATGATATAGAGTTCTAATATGTAAGAATTTCCTAAGTACCATCTTCCTGAAAGAATTGACCTCAGGCTTAGAAGACCTTGTTAGATAGTCACGTAGCATTTCTGCAATGCTTTTTAAGCTTTACCTCAGGCAAATAAATTCACTGGCAATTGTCCCACTATTCTTAAACTGATTCCCAAAGAACCAACTTTAGAGAACCAGGTTTTCTGTAATCACATGTTTATGTCCTTGATTTCAGTTACAATTAGCTGAAGGCAATCTCAAAATAAATCTTAATTTTCTGCTTATGAAAATAGTTTAAAGGAATTTAATTGCTACATGTTACTAAATTAATATATTCTTTTTTTTGAAGTGTGGTGATCACTTAACCTGCCCCTTCTGGAGTTGGAAAATAAAATTATCCTCATAACTAAAAATGATAAGCACTGCCTATGTCATTTATTAATTTGTACTTCATAAAACTTACATCAAAGCTTACATCTTTTTCTTCCAGGATGTAATTGTCTGATTCTGTCATTGTTTGCCCTTGATATGGTTTGTCTTTTATCAGTGAAGGAAGATGTATATTACGAGTGACTACATCAGTTCTTTGTCCCTTGACCCAACTATGAACATATATTCAAGTGATCATGTTGTCACTTCTTTTTCTGTTATTGACATTTAAAAAACAGGATGAGAACTGGAATTGCTTCATTACACTTTAGAAATTTAAGAGTCCTTTTCTGTTGAGGAGTTTTCTTTTGTTTATTTTTCAGGAAATAAGATGTTTTCTTTCAAAATGCCACGAACGCTGTTTTAAACATCTGACACCCCTGGAGAAAAAATGCTGGATGACAGTTTTTCAAAAGTAATGTCCTGTCTTTTTGATGCCTTGTAAGAATATTAACTTATGTAGTGGCAATTTACATTAGCTGGAGGTTATTATTTGATTTTGAAACATTAGCACCTGGACTCAGAGTTTGGTTTTGCTTCTTATTTGCATGTTATCATGACTAACTTATCAACATAAAGAAAAAAAATGTCATGAATGCTGATAGTCATTCGTTTATACTGAGATGTGCTTAAAGAGGTATCTCTTAGAGTGAGTCCAGTAAAGTCCTCTGCAGGGTTTACTGGTGTGATTTCACAGTAGCAGGTGTGAGGTGGAGATTTCATTTTCTTTGGTGTCTGTAAAATCTCCTAAGAAGGGAAAAAGGATGAAAAAGAAAATGGTAAACCACAACACATTTATTCTTTTAAACAGTCTGTCTTTAGGAGCTAAGCCTTTTTCCCCCCGCTTTGAGTAATATCTTTGGGAAGATAAACACCTCATCCACATTCCCTTCAGCGTGTGTATCTGCTTCCCTATTCATTGATCCTCTCTTTTATCCTATCTCTTGATAATTTGATCTTCTCATCTTTTGGAGGTATTTACCATTACAGGATCACTTCAGAAAAAAAAAAAAAAACAAACAAGTCCCTCTTCTATGTGATTTTTTAATATGTTTTTATTTTGAATGTAGATATATTGTCCTCTGCTTGAATGTGCGTCCCCTCAAGATTATCAGGCATACAGTCCCCCATGCAAAGGTTTGCTTTGAAGCAAGAAAGTTTCTATCCATAAAGTTATAACTAAGAAGCTGTGTTGAAGATGAAATAACAAATTAATCTTTTAGGTAAAACACTTTTCCATTCCAGCAACAGTCTCTTGAGGAGGCACAGACATGTATATCAGTCTATGGTTTTCCCTCTGATCCTTAAGAGTTGCAACACAATGACAAAGTATCTTCCCAAGGCCTTTATGGTCCAGAACTGAAGATGTTTTCTTGTTTTATATTGGTAGCACACCACTAACTACCACCTGTGTTGTCATCATCATTTGGTATTTTCCATGCGCCAGAAGGTCCTTTGGATATCTCCGAATGAAGCTGAGCATCCACCTCAGCTACAAATACAGCCAGTAGAAAGCAAGCTATTACATTTCAGAGAATGATTAAGGTTATTTATTATAGCAGTTTTGCTGAATTACCCTCTGGAAAATATTTCTGCCAGCTTCTCCATGTCTGTAAGCATTTGGAGTAATTAACCATTTCTCATACTCAGCTGAGTTAGTAATTTACAAGGTGGGAATGGTCACTGCCGGTTTCTTTGGTAATGTTTGCTTAACGTGGATCTCAGCTGGCTGATAGCAGATGATTAATAAGAACTTAGTGGAAAAAAAAGTTGGATGTGAACATTTTGATTGGAGTTTTTTGCGAATCTGGGAAAAATTAGATACACATTAGGATACCAAATTCCATCTTTGCTTGCAAGATTAACACTTAAATTGAGATGAGTGAGATGGCATCACTCATTCTAAGCAGAGTTCCTTTTGTCCCTGTAGTTTGACGTACCAGTATCACACAAGGGAAAAGTGAGACAAACAAATCCTGTTGCAAAAGCTGGGAGAGACAAAAAAGCTGGGATGAAAAAGTAGCAAACCTTTTGTAGTTGAAACATGTGAAGAAAAAGAAGGAAAACTGAGCTTCTAATTGCAAGCTGAAATTGCCTGAACATACAATTTGTAGGCTGAACTCTGGCTGCTCTGGCTCTGATGAGCTGGTTACATTCAGATCATGAGCAGTTCAGCAATGTTGGGAATCAGTGTTTGAATACGTACCACCGGCTGTTTGTGTTATCTCTATTTGCCTCATCTTTTTCATAATGAGACACTCCAATGTTTCTTCTTTCAAAAGTTTGTACTTAGTTAACTTCTCTCTCTTAGCTGACCTCTCATTAACTTCATGAGTTCCTAACAAGTTGCTGAAGATTTGTGAAAGTGTTTCCAGACTTTTTTGAATAACACGTCTAATTCAAGATAACCCACTTTATTCATGCCATTGTGCTAATTGTAACTGACATTTTTTGTGAGAAAGAGTGCCACAGTCACAGGGATCCTGCTAAAATTCCAATTTTATTAATTATGTCATAACATCAGTAACATAATCCTTTTGTGAGCAATTAAATGTTATGTACTCTGTTTCAAATTTGAAACATGAGTTATAACTCATCCCAGAAGTGGCAGTCGTTTCAAGGCTGGGTCTAGTGACTCTTTTCTGATGTTTAATCTGTGGCAGTGGGATCATTAATCCCTATTGGAAAAAGTGTTATTTATACTAATTTCCTGCTTTTGAAAATTATTATTATTATTATTTTTATTTCTTTGTGTTTTATTCAAAAGTATGAAAAATAACCTGAAGTTGAAGACTGGATTAAGTGGAGCTCCAGCTCGTCATGCCAGATGAGTTCAAACCCTTTAGTAGAGCTAAGAGAATTGAGCAAAAAGTAAAGACATGATACAAAAATAAACTATAAGGAGTTTTACACTGCTATATTGACTTTTACTCAACTGACAGAGAATGGTGTTGTGCTTTCCTTTTTATCAGTGTCCTGTTCATCAGCGTCCCCAAACTGTGCTCAGCACTGACTTTTCTCCATTGGAGAATCTGTTCTAAACTTTAAATCTGTCCCCGGAAATGGTCACAGATATCTGAGGGACTACCGTTATTTCTTTATTATGTTGTCTACATTCCCTGCCTACATTTCTGAAGGGAGTTGAAAATAAGTTCAGGTAACACTGTGGAGCTTCAGAGATAAATATTACAGGGCTCCAAAAACAGAACAGATCCCCTAGTTTTAGCCCTCGTTTTTTGAGTATTTCAGATAATAATCTGAACAAATGCCACCTTAGCCCATTTTTGCCTTGCGTTACAGACTCCAGTAAAATACACACTGTAGCATTTTACTGTGATATTGGGAGAGAGTCTAAAGTTTCTAACCTAATGGTAGATTCTGTTAGGCATCTTTGATATGGGACAGGGTGTCTGGCTGTGACTTTGTCAATTAGGGTCACCTGGCAGGGTCCACACCTGTTTGTAGGCACAATGAAAGGTTACCTAGGGACAGGAAAGCAACACTCAGAAGAGAGCATCCTGAAAATCTGTAGCATATATGATTAAACCAAAAGAAAGATATAAAAAAAAAAAAAAAGACAGAGAATAAACCCAGTGTGGGATTATTAATCAAAAAGCAGTAAAGGTCTATAAAATCGGGAGGTAGGCTCAGTCAAATGCAGACCTAATGCCTGTGGAAGGACACGCTCAAGTTGTGAAACAAGCTGCCATCTGAGATATCTGCTGTAAACAGATCCGCTTACTTATGTATATTTGAGTCTTCAGCCCTGCCAAGGGCTACTGTGATAGTAATTCTGGTATCAGATAGCGATATGTGGAAGTCAGATATAAAGAGGTGCTTGAATCTTAAAGATTACCTGCATAATGGGAACTATCTGATAATTTCCCAAGAGGGTGTCTGGACTGTGAAAACTGAAATCCCCACTCATTGTTTTTGGACTTCATTTCCTGTCAGGGTTGGTAAAAACTAACAGCAAAAGTCAGTGAATGCTAGCACTGATTTTGCCCACCCTTTCTTCAAAGTCTGAATAAAAGGTTTCAGTATCTAAGACTATCAGTTCCCATCTCTAAGTTCACTAATTGTAGGAAACAAACACCAGAAAGACGTTGACTTTTAAGACACCAGGGTTTATGTCACTAAAAGACACAGTCAGTTCAAAGCTGGACATTCTCTTTCTCACTGCTTTTTTTAAAAAAATCTCCTAGTCCTCTCACCCCATAAAAGATTTGTTAATGGAGACCCTTGTTCTAACTAAACATTAAAGAAAGAAAAATCTCCTTCACTTACATGTGCAAATCTTTATCTCCATCTGTTTCTTATTCCATGTTTCAGGCCCATCTGTCTTCTTTATGATCTAGATGCTCTTTCTCATAACACTATCAATGTGGTAACTATGTTCATTTTTTTAATCATCTGGGAAATGGTTTTGCTTGAGTTTCTTATTTTTTTATATATATTTTCATCTATTTCTCAAAGGCTTATTATAAAAACTTGTAAAAGGTCATTTAGCTCCCAGACAGACTGTTGTCCTCTTAATTCTTCCAGAGAACCTTCATTAGGAAAAAGTAGAAATCTGCTCGACAGTCTCTTGTGTTAGCATCAGAATAGAAGTGGAAGATAAATCAGTCACTATCTAACATCCATTTATCTCTGGATGCATAATAGAGAGCTAATTCCCAGCAGAAGCTTTCCGAATTTTACAGTACTGCCTGTTGTCCTGCCCCCATCCTCCACCCCCCCTTTACCAATACCCCTCTATTGCAGAAGCTCTGGAGATAATTTTAAAGCAAACAAACAAGCAAAGAGAAAGAATACTCTTTTTTTATAGTGTTACAGGGGAAGAATGTAAAACTTTAGAGAATAAAGTATTTTTTTCTATTAGATTCAGAATTTACAGATATATATAATATATATAGTAATTTCTGTAGAACTGCATTGCATTAATTCTTACTTTATTCCCCTTTAAAATGAAGGGGAAGAAGCCAAGGCAGAACAGAAAGACAGTAAGAAATGGCCTTCATCCTGGTCTACTGAGTTCATTGACTTTAACTCAGGAAAACATACTTTATGTGGTGCAAGATGAGAGTAATTTAACAAAGGCCTGGAAAAAAACACTATTATATTTCAAGATTATTTTCTCTAGCTCATCACAGTGCTCCTCAGCACCACCTGGTTCCCTAGTACAAATGTATATAATACTTTTTGGCTCATTCGAGTCATTAAACATTCTGCTTCCAGGAGTCTGAACGCAGACACTGATTCTATGTAATGATGTTGATACAGAGGAAAGCTAAAACTGATCTGAAGTGATGTTATAGCAGTAAAGGAATTGAAATTCCTTTAATTAGAGGCTATTTTTGGTCTTATTACTGACATGTTAGAATGTCAATAAGGATGAAAGAAAAGCTCAGCAAAAGCGTGCTTATACTGATCACGCTCATGCAGAATGGATACTCCTGTTATTACAGCATTTGCTGAAATTAAGCTGTCCGTATTTCTAAAAGACAGAGTTTATTTAATTAGAAACAGATAATTGAATCTCTTTTCCTATGAATGCACGGAAAACATGGATAAGATAGTATCTGACCTGCTGGTATCAAAAATAGCAATTAGATTTTCCCCTAGCCTGGCAAATACGTGTTTTTGGTATTTAATATTTCTAATATCAATTCTAATATTGCATTGTTAGCTTTTTCTGATTTTTATGGTGTTTTAAAATGGAAAATTCCATGCTAGTCATAGCAATGCCACAACTAAAGTACAGTTACTCATAACTAAGCTACCAGGCTATGGTATTAATATGTTAATGTTCATAACTTTGCTGTCTGTTTTCAGTGGATTGTTCAGATACATTACGCAGTAGCTTATTTCTTAAACCATCTCTGACATGACGGGAACTCTGAGTATACCTGAGCCTATTTTGTTACACTTAGAAGTCCTTTGGGCAGTGTGTTATCAGCTCTTTCTTATCTCTATAGGAATCAACATACAGTTCTGTGATTTCGGCTACTGAAAATTTATGGTGTTGAGAGTACAGAATCCTAGTTGGCTTTACCTTCAGATCACTACTTGGAACGATGCTTTCCCACTGGTTTATTTATTTATTTATTTATATTTATTACATCTAGATTGAACTGTGAACTCATAAAATGTTATTTAGAGGTTATCCAATAGGTTTATCTCATGTAAGTACTAAAGTGCTTAAATACATAACATATCTACTGTAATATACCTACATAATTTTAGAAGCCAAGCTTTTCATAATTTAGTTTGGGATACCATGATATTTTGTCTACACATACATTATCATATTTAGTGATTCTTGACACTGCAATTGATATGTTAGACCATAACACCATGATTTAAATTCCCATACACAGGAGGAGATTCAAGAAGGAAGCTAATGGAGTGTAGAATATATGATACTAGGAGCTCAGAAATGGTATTTCAAACGTGGCTGTGTTTTAAGCCCTTTACACTTCATTTTTTAAAAATGTGACAAGTATTTAACCACAGCCATTTTCTTTGCATGGCTGTTGACTTTGGATTATTAGAATGTGTATTTATTCCAAGGTAATTATAATCTACTAACTCCACTGACATTTTGGGATTTTGTTTAGCAGCTGCATGGATTCTATTAATTTTCTGAAGACAGATGTTATTGTTGCTGCATACTTTACTTGAATTAATAAGGATCTTCCTATTGCCTTTGTGGGAACAGGATCAGACCAAAGAAATCAACTACATTATGTATATGGACCACACTGGTACCACTGACACCTTTCTAGATTCCTTGTCTCAAGTTCTTGATTATTATCATGGTCTGAGATATCGATGTAACTATATTTGTCTCTTATTAAATACCCTGCTTTACTTTTATTGCTCTGGAGACAGAAACTTACTGCTACAGATAGCAAAACTATCTGCTGATTCAGCTAAGAGGACTAGAGCTAAATGAGTTCTGGGATATAATCTAGCCTATACAACTCCAGCTCATGTTAAATGTTTTAGTGGAAAATAGTGGGCTGGATGTTTACAGAACTGTAAACTGTGTGCTTTAATTCCTTATATGAAAACAGGATATTATTCTAGTCTTTAACCAGCGCTAACTGTAAAGTAAATATACCCTTACTCTCCCCACCTTTCACACTGTTCTTTGTTTATTTTTTCTCTCCAATTGCTTTTGTGTTTGGAGAGTACTAATTCTTTATGTTCATTATATGCAATCTTGCTTCTGTTTTTGAATCCAGAAGGCTTTTGTGAAAGATGACTCATTCAAATACATATGAGATACAGCTAACCTGCAGAAGCAAAGGCAAATTACTAATTCTGCAATATTTAAAGTCTCGAACAAAGTGATTGTCTCTACCATGCTCTTGTGTCTTACTGTTTAGTTTTTCTTAACTTAAATTCATTGTTTTGAAGAAGCTGTGTTGGCACAGCCTGTTTGCCTTCAAGAACAACTCAAATTTGAAGAAACCTCCTTGTATAAACAACATTCCAGATCTACTTTGTTCTAATGATACTTCAGTATTTGTTAAGAATACAGACAAAAGTTCATTGGTCTAATTTGCTAAACCTGACTCTATTGCGGTAAACCATGTTCAATTTCATAATGGAGACAGGGTGAGTGAGCCATGTTATTTTACCATGTGTGAACCGCCACATAAAACCAGAGTTCAACTGTCACTGTTTTCCCTAAAAAAAAATTCCTTTCTGGCAAGATGCTGACATCATCTGGATGTAATTCACAATCTAAGACCTGTTGTGTGGAGTGTTTTCCAATTTGAAAAAAAGCCTTTCTCCTTCACTCTTTGACCAAGTTTGCAAATACTGTCTTTGGAAGATATTTTCATCTGCTGCAGAAGCATCTAGAGAGCACACTTCCTTTAGAGAAAGTATAGGTGTTTCACCGCAAATTAAGAATTCCTCTTCTTATTTGTCCCTCTGTGTTTTCTGCAGAAAATAGTAAAAAAAAAAATTAAAAAAAATATTAGGGTCACTTTGGAGACTTGTTGTTGCATGTTCAAAGTTGAAGTCAGCACAGGTTGCAATAGACTATGGAAGGATTTGTGGAAATAGGCATCTGATTTTGCCTCTACCAACAGCATTTTGATCGTGCAGCTGAGAATCCTTAAGATAGTATCTGTCTAAAAATGCAAGAGTATTAATTTTAAAAATAACATTTTAAAAGGCAAAATGATTGGGCATACTTAAAAACTAGCAATCAGAAGCTCACTTCACTTGTCATGAAACAAATATTATTCATTATGCTTTTAAGACTTCTTTCTTTTTGTTCCAAATAGCTTATGCTCATGGAATTCAGCTTTCATTAAAACCCAGCAGAGTTTTATCACTGATTTCAAAGCAGAAATAATTTCATCTCAGGATTCCAGTGGGATTAATTTCAGCATAAGGGACTATTCATCTTGAATAGCGGCAAACGAATTTGGTCATAGAACAAAATAAACTCTTGGGGTTTAGTTTCTTTTGGCCATCCATAAGGCTTTCTTGTGCTGTAAAGGTACAACTAGAGGTTGTCCAAGACCACATAGCACTTTAAAAAGCAGCCAGATAAAGGATACCTTCAACAGGTATAGTGTGAGTTACAAGGGACAACATATGTCTTAATTCAAAAGTGAAGGAATTAAAACCCACATTGCTTTTGTACAGTGAGTAGTTCAAGCTTCTTTTCATTTTCTTGGCAAACTGCCTCTCCTTCTATTTAACAGCATTAAATTCATGTGTTTATTTAAAATATCCAAATGTCTTCCACAATTTAGAAAGAACTCTCTCATTTATTTACCTAAACTGAGGCAGTTAAAATGATATACTTTAGAGGGTTCTTTCTTCTAACCTTCTTTTTCTCTGATTTAAGGGTACTGTGGCTTGGCTTTCAATTTTTGCATCCTGTTATAAACTTACAGCCATCCTTTTCATCATCTCCCAGAATTGTTCTTCTCATTTTCTAAACAGAATATGGAGACTGTGACAGGCACTACACTGCTACTTAAGGTTATCGTGCAGTAGAACAGGTAAAGCAAAATCAAAGTAAAGGAAATTTTCAACCAATATTTGACACCATTAACAATGTGCTTCAGACGAGATCTAGGTGGTACAGAATAAGTTCAAGTGCTATTATCATTATAGTCATAGGTCTTTCTTTGATAGTATATCAGCTGTACCAAAAATGAAGTGTAATACTATTTGTGATACTGATTTTGAAAGGCGAAGGCTTATTTAAATTAGATTCAGAACATCAGTCAAACTCACAAAGCCTTAGATGATAAGGCCTAGCTGATAATATACAGCCCCTTATTAATTCTTCTAAAAGCTCATACATTTTGTCTCAGATGACATGGTAAAACATTCCACCTCCTTTTTCTGTCTTCTCTTTTTCTTTTTCTTACATTTTTTTCTTCACGTCTTAGGTACACAAGGAATATTTTACAGCTCAAAGAGGAGCCATCTCTTTGACTTTTAGTTGCCTTCTATTCCGTTTCAGATGCCAAGAACATCAGTAGCAGGTTCACATCTAGATACCATTCATATGTCATATCATGTCTTAAACCATCTAAGTTCACAAATACCAATGTTTACATACTCATATCAGCCAGGTCAGGTAGAATTTCTTGAGTCTTTCCTTCTTCATGTTCATACTTAAGGTATAATATGAGCCATCCATTAGGACATTTCAAAGCATCCACTCAAAATGAGCTTATGTATTCTTTCACCAACAAAAGTACTGAAAAGTCATCAAAGCAAAACAAAAAATCCAAAGAGATCAGTGTGATTTAAGGATGTTTAAAGATCTACCTCACCAAAAGTATTTAAGGAACATTTTCATCACCCAGTTGGGTCTTTTGGAACAATTTGATCCATACTTTTCAAAAAGAGTTTAAAATTCCTAACAAGTCCAAGGTGAGGAAAAACTTTCTCAGTGCCAGCCAGGTGTGTTTATATTAGTTGCAAAATCGGGCCAAACCATATTGATGAGCAGAAAAAAATGCCATCTCTTAGGACACCAGGATGAAGGTAGAAATGTTAGCAGTTACATGTTTCAGAAGAGCTAAGTTCAGAAGCTGGAAGCAATAGGAAAAGTAAAACAAATCTCATCTAGAGAAATGTTTTAAACATGGAATGGAAAGGCTAACTGGAGCACAAAGATGTTTCACTCAGGTGCTCAAGAAGCCAAGGTCTCTTTATTGACGAAATATGCTAAAGACGTACACACAGACTGTCTTATTGCACTTGGAGGGATGGGGAATTTGTTTGTTTTATATTTTGAAATAAAGAGAGGAAGAAAGGGCAGATAATAAAATCTCAGCTAGGTTAAAGCAGAGCACCAGACACACTGTATATAGTCATAACACAGATACAGACATAAACACAAACAGAGTATCTGAAGGCAGGGAGAGCTGACAACAGTCAATACAGAAATGCATAGATTGGATGCTAAAGACTGTAGATAAGGTAAGGAATAAAACACCAGGAAAGCTATGTATGAATAACTGATGTGGGTAGAGTGAGACTACAGAGCCAGACTCTTCTCACTGTTGTCCAGGGACATGACAAAAGGAGTAGATCTACCTCACCAGCACAGATGGGAATGTAGGAAATTCCACCTGGTTTTTATTTGGCTTTTTATACTGTGAGGATAGTCAAACACTGGAAACAGTCACATGGAGCATTTCTGGAGTGAATTCATGGGCAGTATGGTGAAAATGAAGGACAAAATGGATTAATCTCATGTCACACATTGCCACAAATGAGCCTGCAAAAATCCTTCATAGCACATTGATCAACTCAATATAAGATTTTTATCAGCATGTTATATAGAATTCAAAAGCCACAATTTTCTAACACACTTGGCTGGCTAGAAAATAAAAAAGTACATAACACGATAAAAACAAGAAGAAAATAAACAGCATCCTAAGCTACATATTTATATAAGCATATAAAATATGCATATGTATTTATATTTGTATTTATGCACATACATTTGTATGCAGCAGTGCCAAAGTAGGGCTAACCATGACCATTAGGTTATGTTATTTAGCACTCACAATTATTCTGGCACAATCTGGGTTATTCAAATAATTGAATTTCAGAGTATAAATGAATTATAACCAAATAATAAGTTCTTTAAGTGTTCATTTTGAATGAACGATCACTTACATATGTGGGTATTAATTGCTGCTCTCCTACTCAAAAACAAGACCCTCATACTATAGTTTTCTCTGCTTGGTCAAATATGGTCTAATAAAATTTGGAGAATATGCTGAATTGTGAAGTGCAGTACCAGTATGCAGTCTACCAACAGAAGCAAAACTGAGTCTGAGTGGATTCTCAGCCACCCCTTTTATACTCATGAGCCAATATAGCCAGCATTCTGTGTGTTTTGCAAGATAAGCAATGACTGGTGTTCAGGAGGTTGCATATGAATGCAGTCTAACTAGTGTTAGTGTAACCTACCAGGCTACAAAATTGGGATTCATAATAAAGAGTCAAAATGACAAATTTTTAAGTCCATGAAATAGAAATTATTAATTTATTAACTTGTATACAGTTCTAGTTATTACAGAATTTCTAGGCCAGTTCAAATCAATTGGTTCCTCAATTATGCTTCTACAAAATCATGGGATCATAGAACGGTTAGAGTTGGAAGCGACCTTGAAGATAATCGTGTTCCAACCCCCCTTCTATGGGCAGGGACACCTCCCACCAGACCAGGTTGCTCCAAGCCCCATCCAGCCTGGCTTTCAACACTTCCAGGGATGGGGCATCCACAGGTTCTCTGGGCAACCTGTTCCAGTGCCTCACCGCCCTCACAGGAAAGAATTTCTTCCTAATATCTGATCTAAATCTCCCTTCTTCCAGTTTAAAACCATTACCCCTTGTCCTATCACTATGCTTCCTGAAAAAGAGTCCCTCTCCAGCTCTCCTGTAGGCTCTCTTCAGATACTGGAAAGCTGTTCTAAGGTGTCCCCAGAGTCTTCTCTTTTTCTTTTTAAATAAAAAAATATTAACTTAGTAAAGAAATAGCAATAAATAGGTAGCCAAATCTCTTAAGAAGTACCCAATCCTTGATACTAGTCTTCTGTGAAAAAGTTACTGATTAATTGTAATGATGATATTTCCACATCCTATGGCTAATACAATTTTATGTTTTACAGTTCCAGAAAGTTTTGCTTGTACATATTTTCTGTGATTCACTAATGGAATCTATTGAAACTCTGTAGGTATGTAGTCAGAAGAGCTGAATACGCAGTGATGAACAGACAGTGATATCTCCTTGAGGAATAGAGCAGGTGCTGGAAAATACACCAAATATAAAGTACTATAATTCATTTAAGTAATTCAGCAGAACAACACAATGATTAGATATAAATTCCCTTTTCACAGATCTTCACATATCTTTAAACAGCAAAACATTTCAAAAGGAACATAAGGAGAATCCAGGCTTTTGGAAGGTGGGGGAGATCGATAAGAATATATCTTACAGCCATACAGATAAAATTGGTGATTTAAAAATTTCACACCTTCCATCAGCAGTAGCTCCTTTCTTTTAATTTAAAATAAATAAATTTTAAAAAAAACACGAAAAGCTCAGCATTCCCCATGTGTTCACATGAAAATACTTACTGAGTGTTCTCAAATCTTTTTCCACTAAAAACATGCAACAAATCCATGATTTGGTTTGCTATATGTTGTTTCCTCTCATTCTGCAGAGATTAATGAACTCTCTCTGACCAGCAGATGTTAAATGGGTTGTAAGTAATAATTTATTCAACTCATTTTGTCTCACTTTTTGTTGATTTCATTTTTGTTTGACGGTGATTTATTTATTTGTTGCCATGCAAAAAAATACTTCCTGGATTGGATTAATGAATTGTGCTTTGCAAGTTACTAAGTGATGAATTATTAATTACGAGCATTTAATATTAAAACTACTATAATAGCAGAGTAAGATATATGGTATTATCTCTCGGGTTTTGTTAAATGAGTAGGACTACTGGAACAAGGTTGCTGAAAAATACTTGTGCTGATGATGATCAAGAATTAATCCAAATTTATTTTCTTTTATTACTCTGCAACATTCATTCCAAGGATATATTTCCAGAAATATTCCAGGCAACAGACTCATTTTCTGGAATATTCATAGGTAAAGGAAGTTGTGCCTGATCAGGCTGAGCCGTTATTTAAGTGCAATTTGCTCAGCCTGTCAAACCAGAGGTATTTCCATGCACACTGAAATACATAGCAATGAACGCCTTGGGAATTTACAATGCAAAGCCCATGGCATTCGACTGCTTTCCAAGAGTAAATGTTTACCCATAAGGGCTTTTTATCAAGATCATCTTTTTCAGGGTGGGCACCTAAAATTCACAGTTCTACTTAAGTTCTTTGGATGTCACTCCTAGTAAAAGAGCAGGACTACAAATAATGAGCTTGCTTTTATGAGTTCCCAGCATGCTTATATTCTGTAAACCAAAGAGCCAAACTTTTTTTCATGAAACATCCTATCTTTGGTCTCTTGTGATTTATAGGTAGAATTTCTGAAGAAGACCAATACAATTATTTTTTTTTTTCCCCCAGTTGCAATACATGTAGCGTATTTTATGTAATCAGAGAATAAAGAGAGAAGTGCTGGGATTAACATAGCCATTTCCTGCACTGAACTGAAACCTTGCTAATCAATTTTAAGTAACCAGCTAATGCATTTATGTAATAAACTAATCAATCTGAAATACACATTTTGCCATTTGGATTGAATTTAATACTCCAACATGCAATTAACTGACATTATTGACAATGGTTTGAACATGTAATTGGTGATTTGATATCACAATTGGTATTCTGTGCCTGAAAACAATTTTCTAATAAATTCAGTACCATTAATTTATTCCTTCATATTATTCTGCAGGACATATAGAATATGAAACGCTAACTGGCTTGGAAAAGATGAATTCATGAATTCCTGAGGTTTTAACCACCAAATTCCTGACTTAGATTCTGTTTCCAGAGATTTTGTAAAA
>VZRU01020961.1:103703-114313 GCA_013398155.1 Pedionomus torquatus | reverse complement strand
TCCTCTCCTCTCCTCTCCGGCTTTTTCCTCCCTTGCCCTCCTCTTCCCCCTCCTCCCTTTATTTGAGTGATGCACGTGACTTTAAAAATTAATAATTAATGGACTGTGAATTAACTGAGAGGATTGTTTGTATAGTGATATAAAGGAGAGGAGCATTTACATAATCTTTTGAGCAACTGGTGGAACAAGATCTGTAAACCTTTTTTGTCTGAATTTCAGCTGACCATTCTTCCAAACACTGGTTAGATGCAAAGCTGAAATGTCACATTCTGAGCTGGGTTTTGGACGTTTTCAGAAAGGAAGCAGCAGAGCCCACTGATAGGGAAAGTTAATTTTATTTAAGGCTGATTCATTATGTTCCAGTTCAGTAGACTTTGTAATATTTGTTCTCCTGATTTTAATGAATGACAAACATACGCGTATCGATGTGTATGTCTGAATGTCAGATCAGAAATTAAACATGGATCATGTGATTTGACCTTCTGCAAAACAAAGGCTACTCAGTTTTTCCTGTGTTGCATCCAAAGAATCCTTTCTTATGTGGTTTACAGTGCAAATCACACCCCCACAGAACACGAAAATAAGAGCATAGTTCCTTTGAAATATCATTGTGTCTTTTGTCACTGTACAAAACAACAGGGACATAAGAGAAACCCCTGTTCTTCCATGAGGCCAGTCACATCACTGGTTTGTTCATGGCTTGAAGAAAATTTTTATTTTTTTCATCTGAATGACCATTTTGTGGTATTATTTGATGTAACAAATATGTGGAACAGTGATGAAATGAACTACTTCACGGGGTGTTTGCGTGATGGCAAGTTGAATTTGAGTCAATGATTTCATTCACGAGTCAATTAGAGACAATGGTTGCAACAAGAAATGCAACAGAAATTTCTCCCCCTATTTTTATTCACCTTGGACAACTTGTTCAGTTTCTGCTACTTCTAGGAATTTCTAAACTTCTATAGTAACACACAGGAGTCTATAAATTCATTGCAATTTTATAGACTTGCCCCAGTCCTAAATCACCATTTCCTTATTCAGGAATTAATATTTCATACAATTCATTAAACATCACCACATATACATATTTCACACCTATTTTTCAAGTGTTAGCCATAAACACATGTATATACCAGGTTTAATTTATGTAAGGTTTCCTATTTACAGCGTTTAGAGCTTACAAAACTTTTGTATTTTCCTTTCAATGCCACTTAACAGCAATTTAATGTTCATGGTGTTTTCAGAAATAAGGCTGAATATTGGACAGGGGAAGGATAATACGTTTAAAGATTTTCTTTTTCTGTTTCTGATTAAAGCATTTTGTATTGTAAACTTGATCTAAACCTTTTTTTATTCAAAAGCACAAACATTTTTAAGTATTTTTGCAACTGATTAAATAAGCTTGTTTAGCTGTTTCTCTTACTCATTTTCTATTTATCTGAATACAATATTGAAAACTGTGTAGTAGTTCTTAAATTATAAATACGTTTAAAATTTCCCTTCCTTTTCCATACAACAAGACTTTGAACTGTTTTATTTTACATTTCATTTCAAGTTAAAGTGAGGGAAAAGCAAAGCTATATCTGGTAGCAAGGATCCCGCTGTGAGTACAATACAAGACCCTTTAAAGAATTTCAAACAAGTCAAATTCAGCTGTGGGTCAGAAAAAGGAATTCTGTCAGCTTGCTTTGGAAGATGAAAATGCTTTGGTTATGAATTTTGTTTTAAAAATAGATTCTCTGTTCTCCAGTTATGTGATATGGCCCATTCTGTTGCTTTGTATGGCCAAATGCGTTTGGCTTCCTAATGATGTGTAAGGGAAATTCATACTCGTCTAATGCATTCTGCATACTCCTGCCTGCTGCTTCTTGGCTAGAAAAATATATATACTTGGTATTCATAGTATTGTCTAATCATTAGGTCCAGAACCACTTTCCAAATATTTCTAAACAAAACTTCTATGACTTGGGTAAGCCATGTATGTTTACTTGTGGTAAGTGGCAGACAACCAAAGGGTAGAGGTTGATTATTTTAAAAATACATCTTACTCATAAACATATTTTCAAAAGAATTCTATGTGGTACACAGTCTCACCTGGCCCAATCATATAGAAGCTGCTGGGGACTGTGTGCTTTTGAAACTATAGCTACTATTACAT
Source organism: Pedionomus torquatus (assembly GCA_013398155.1). NCBI lineage: Eukaryota > Metazoa > Chordata > Aves > Charadriiformes > Pedionomidae > Pedionomus > Pedionomus torquatus. The sequence continues at coordinate 112,152 of VZRU01020961.1, read as the reverse complement.
AAATAAATGGAAATTGTGATCTTTTGAAAACAGCTGTGGTTATTGAACACACTAGAATATATGTTTCCAAAATCCCTTTAAAATCTATTAGAGTGCTAAGAAAAATCACAAAGACCTAGTTCCAACCCACAAGTATGTTTTCTTCAGAAATAATTTCAGAAATGAGGCCAGTGATACCTACCTCTACTGTATAGGCAGGTCCAATCAGTAGAAATGAGCTATTGAGAAGAAAACAGAAGTTTGTCCTTACCCTCTGTGGGTCAAACACATATAATTGTACATTTTTGTTAGAGTGTATTGTTCAACATAGTACTCTCACCAAAAAAACCATTTCTGTCGCCAAAAGCAAAGTACCAATTTGACTAGCAATTGCAACATGGCAAGAAAAGAATTCAATAGAACAGCTAAGTACCTTCTGTCCTTATAAAAATATAATCCTTCCTTTTGAAAATTGAATGTACTGGATAATAACAAACTACTTGATTTCTAATGCAGCTAAAGCCTTTGTGTGTATGTGTGTGTGTGTGTGTGACATATTTCTGGAGAGACTACAAAATCACAGAGACGGGTCAGAATGTATTAGTCTGGGAAACGACAAGAAGATGTTTGAGCCTCCAGAGTCACATGTGTCTGTATGTGTGTATATATTCTCTGCCAGCCTTCAAACACAGAAGTCTTGTTGGAATCTGCTTTGAAGCATTTGCCTTGGGTAATTTAACCCAATATACGGAAAAATGTAAAATAATGGAAACTCATATGGAATGAGAGGTCACCAAAAGAACCAGTTAACTTTGAAAACAGTTATTAAAACAATTCTTACCAAGAAAAAATACAAAAGTAAATTAGATTTAGGTATGAGTCTCTAATATCTTAGTTGCATCTACATGCTCAGTAATTTGAACGTTTGTAGTTTCCAAACATTTATCATTGTTACAGTACTGTAAGGTTATGTTTTATCAGAAGTTGGTTTATTTTATTTTATTTTATTTTATTTTATTTTATTTTATTTTATTTTATTTTATTTTATTTTATTTTATTTTATTCTTCGTGGGTTTTTTTTGTATTTTCATTCTTCGTGGGTTTTTTTTGTATTTTTATGCCTTACTTTGCTGTGCTTCAAGGTGTTCTGCATTGTTTTGCTGGAAAGTGCTATTCTACTTTGGCCAAAGGAGACTCTTTAAACAACACTACACAGAAAGCAAAGAAAAAAATAAAAGCACTAAACCTGTTAACCTAAGATTGCAATGTACCAACACTTTCTCAAAGGAGAAATATCTCTCAGTTATTTTTCCTTTTCCCTCTCTCCTTTTCTTCCCTCTCAAGCCTGTCCTTCTAATTGTATATTTGCTATGTTTTCTAGTTCTGAATGGTTACAAAAAATTCTGCAAAGTGCTTGCCTCATTTGAGCATTAGAAGTGTTGAAGAACACTGAATTAGAAGGCCTAAAGAGTCTTTCAAAGAAAAGGAATAAAACAAATGTACAATAGAAGATGGAATTTTTTAAATTTATATGATAGAGTCTTTAGGAAAAATAACTCAGATATTTTTTCCCTGAAGCCAGTATAATTAAGGTGAAAATGAGCATTGATTTAGAGATGGCTACAGTGCTTTGGCACCAGATATATCTAATTGTATACATTTCCTTAATGTTTCAATAAATATTTTCTTACTTTTAAGTCATTCTTTTCAGATTTCCATGGGTAAAATTCTGAAGCCCTTACTGACTCTCTCTCAGGCAATAACACTAGAATTTTACATTGGGAGTTACAAGAAGGAGTCTACACAGTCTCTGAAAGGATTTTTACTTAAAACATAGGATGGGAATTCTTCTTAGAGTTGGCTCTAAAATTGAGCCTTTTTTCTCCTCAGTCAAATAACTTCTGATTTCTGACAAGTTTGTAACTGCTCTTCATATTCATTCTACTATTTTTTGTTTCCCTGGTAGGAATAGCAGGAGATTTTTATTTTCTGAGATATATTTTCCTGCCCTAATAGGGTGTAGTACTCCCAAAGGCAACAAATGCAAAAGTAGTACTAATACTGACAGTTTTCATAACGAACTTTGAAAATAAATCAGAATTTTCAAGTGTAAAAATACAGTGGTAATTTCCAAAAGGGTACTGGTATCTGACATAATCCATCACCTGGTACAATGTTTTGTACTATCGTCCATTCCTTTTCAGAGGCCAAACTGTTGTGTGTGTAACAAATTCTTTCTTTTTTCTTTTTCTTTTTCTTTTTCTTTTTCTTTTTCTTTTTCTTTTTCTTTTTCTTTTTCTTTTTCTTTTTCTTTTTCTTTTTCTTTTTCTTTTTCTTTTTCTTTTTCTTTTTCTTTTTCTTTTTCTTTTTCTTTTTCTTTTTCTTTTTCTTTTTCTTTTTCTTTTTCTTTTTCTTTTTCTTTTTCTTTTTCTTTTTCTTTTTCTTTTTCTTTTTCTTTTTCTTTTTCTTTTTCTTTTTCTTTTTCTTTTTCTTTTTCTTTTTCTTTTTCTTTTTCTTTTTCTTTTTCTTTTTCTTTTTCTTTTTCTTTTTCTTTTTCTTTTTCTTTTTCTTTTTCTTTTTCTTTTTCTTTTTCTTTTTCTTTTTCTTTTTCTTTTTCTTTTTCTTTTTCTTTTTCTTTTTCTTTTTCTTTTTCTTTTTCTTTTTCTTTTTCTTTTTCTTTTTCTTTTTCTTTTTCTTTTTCTTTTTCTTTTTCTTTTTCTTTTTCTTTTTCTTTTTCTTTTTCTTTTTCTTTTTCTTTTTCTTTTTCTTTTTCTTTTTCTTTTTCTTTTTCTTTTTCTTTTTCTTTTTCTTTTTCTTTTTCTTTTTCTTTTTCTTTTTCTTTTTCTTTTTCTTTTTCTTTTTCTTTTTCTTTTTCTTTTTCTTTTTCTTTTTCTTTTTCTTTTTCTTTTTCTTTTTCTTTTTCTTTTTTTTTCTTTGTCTTTTTTTTCTTTTTCTTTTGCCACTGCTTAGAGGCAAAAAAAGAAGTGAAAAATTTTCACTCAGATAGGAAAAGAAGAGCAAACACAACAATTAGAGCTGTGTTCCACTGCTACTGTAAACAAGCAGCAATTGAGGAAAAAAAATAAACCCTTTAAGGCAACACAGAAGGAAGTGATTCATTGTCTGCATCAGGCTACAGTTCAAGTGAGTGACAAAGTCTGGAAGAGATGTGGCAAAACACTCCTTTTCTGTGGCTCTCACTGCATCTGGCAGTGTGTCCTCATCTGCTTACAACCCACTTTCACCCTAAGGATTGCTGCAAATTGGTTACAAGAATGTGGTAAACTCCCTCCCCTTGACATTTTCTGTGCCACATACCTAGGCAAGTTTACTGCTTTTCTATCCATCAAGGCCATGCAAAAATGTTTTTACTTTAGCCAGTATTTTCCTCTCTGTCGTATACTTATGGAACCTTTAATTATATAACTGTATATATCTCATAATGTATTTTATTCAGAGTAAGAGAGAAATGCCCTCCCTTTTCTTGTGTTTTGATACCCATGACCCAGACAATCAAACCCCCCCCCGCCCCCCCGAAAACAATCTACATTGATGAAATACAGAATAATCCCTTAAATGAAAAATGAAGACTAGCTTGAAATGGCAGAGAAAACTCACCAAAAAAAAGGTAAAAACATTGGGGGAAATAGCTAATTGTGAACAAACACTATCTAAAATCTGTTTGTTTACCTTCAATTCTCAGTTGAATTAAAAAATTATAAGTTAATGGAACAAACCAACCAACAAGAACAACTCAAGTCATTATTTGAGTAATGCTATATATATCACTTCACCCTTCTTTGTACTAAATATATGTTACTCTACACCAATTTCTTTCATAATCATCCTCCCTTCATCAAAAAACTGGAGCTTAACAGTAGATATTAAATTCTTCAGGAACTTAAATATGGTGACAGACATACTTTACAGACAGCCATGCATCACAAACAGTCGAAATGCCAAATTGCTATTTCAGATTGACTAAACTTCACTCATCAATTTAAAAGGTAGATTGTTAAGCATTTGTTTTTTGTTTTTTGGTTTTTTTTTGTTGTTTTTGTTTTTTTTTTGTTTTTTTTTTTTTTTTTTTTTTTTTTTTTTTTTTTTTTTTGTTTTTTTTTTTTTTTTTTTTGTTGTTTTTTTTTGTTTTTTTTTTTTTGTTTTTTTGTTGTTTTTTTTTTTAATTTGGTGCATTATTATTATTGTTATTGCTGTTGTATATTTCTATATAAAAATACTGGTTTGAAATTTTTTGAGGAAGGCTTTCTTGATATTTTGTCACCTATAGATGTAATTTTTAGGCAAATTCAAGGAGTGTCATCCCTGATTTATAACGATATCTGTTGTCCTCAGCTAGTCTACAGAATAATGATGAAATATATACAATTATATGGTTTATCATCACAAGAGCTAATGGCATTCTGGTAACTTCCTTTGTTTTTTAAATGGAAGATTAGGGAAATTACTCATCTTCCATTATAGAGTAGAAATATTTTTAAAACCCTAAATATTATTGGTTTTCCAGATCTCTTAAAAATGTTTCTGCTCCATGAAACTCAAAAATCTCAATTTAGTTCTTGTTCTGAAACTTCCTCTATTGTGACACTAACTCTAGTACATACCACACCTACATTGAGCTAAATTCAATTTTTGTGTAGCTACTGTTCTATAAATTATTTATAATTTATCTGGATTTTTTTTCCCCAAAAATTAATCTGATAGAATTAATTGGTTTATGGAGGTCAAGTGGCATAACACCTTTGGAAATCTCTCTTCCAGCATGGCGAAATTCAGTGTTAAGTGTCACCAAAACAGGATACTCTACTACTTTTTCTATTTTATCTTTATCCCTTTGCCTAAGTACAAAATGTCATATACATATAGAGCTCAAAGCAGTTGTTGTAGTTCATTAAAGGCTATCTGATACTGTCTTAAACTGCTGTTCTTCTGAGACACACTGATCCTGTGACTGGATAGATGTAAGGGAAATGGGGTAATAAAAGCATGGCAGTACATTGAGTTTTACATATTAGTTTCTTTGAGTCCCAGATTCTTACTCTCAGTTAAGGTATTCCTTAACTTAACCACACGGTAAAAAAAGGATTGCTTTTTTTTATTATTATTTTTTATTTTAGTGTCTGTGTTTCTTTCTCACTTCCTTCCACAAAAATGTAAATTCACATTAAACTTATATGCTTTTCTTCTCGGTATTAGAAAAAGATGAAGCTAACCTAGAAGTAATTCTAATGAGTCAGTGGCATTGTATAAAAGTAAAACCAGAGTGAGTTCAGACTAAGGCTGTTTGAAACAAGTAAATACAGTATGTCAGTCTCTAGCCCAGAGCTAAAGCTCTTTTCTACCTCCTGAGAATCTCTGGCAGCTATGTTTGCTGCTCTCCAATCAGCATCAGCAAATGTAACCACTTAAACTTGATCCTACTGTCCAGATTGGTTATATGGATAAAAGACAGTAGAGATCTGTCTTAATCCATGTGGGACACACTTAATTCTTCCCCCAGACTGGACATGGTTTCTCTTACTAGCATTATCTGCTTTCTGTTTCTTACACTAGCTCTTTATCTGTTTCTACGTTTCATAGTGAATAATTGTTAGCTTCTGTCTTAAGCAGGTACCAATTATGCAGAACTAAGCACAGGCTGTTGAAAATTCAAGCAGTCATAGCATATGTACTGTCATTTTCAACACTGCTGGTCTTGTCTGGAATTGGAGAGGATGTGAGGCAGGAGGTTTCATTTGCACTTACAACACTGTATATTTCTTAGTGCTCTGGAAAAACGCAGAAGTCAGGTTAGCTGCAAAGTACCAAACCTATTTGACAGACATGAGATGTGTATAGAAACAGTGAAAGTGCTGTTTGCATACAGCCTTGCAGATGCGTATGAGCAGAAGCTGGATTCTGTCACTGCAGCGCAGATCCTGAGCGCAGCGTTCGCCATAAGCCGTCCTCTTGAATGGAAGCGAAGTGAGCAACTTGCAGGTGGAAAAATCCAGCCTTCCAGAAAGTAGCCAATAGTCAGGGTGCACCTCAGCCATTCTATACATTACCAGGAAGACAGTTTGGAGTAGGTGCAGGTTTGATGTCTCATACAAAGGATAAACATAGGGCCACCTGTCTAAGTTGCTGGGAATGGTGCAGGTCCACTGAAGTTCTATTTTCTCATGGGTGACTGCTGTCTTTAGCTTACTAGTAAGACGAAAACACAAAGAGTACCTGATATATATGCTTGCTTCCCCGTGCATGATGATTGTTTAGCTCATCGTCTTGTTTGTGTATTAGTAGTACCCATCAGAAGCTGAAATAGCTAGCACTATTCTTTTCTTATGCAGCATTTTAAGGTTTTCATGTTCCTGTAAATTTAGGTCATATTTCTTAGGCATTCTATGAAGAATGAGTGAAGATGGATATTGTATAGAGCTAAGTTTTGGCAAAGATATTTTTCTCTTTCTTTTTCTTTTTTTTTTTTTTTTTTTTTTTGAGGTATTGTAATAAACACAAACCTTAAAGAAACATGAGAAATAGTTACTAACATTATAATGAAAAGTAATTGCTGTCTTTAGCTAATTACGATTTTTTTCAGAATTGCTAGAATCAGCAGGTCTGTTTTAGAGTGAGAAACTGAGGCAAAGTTATTCAAATCACTTGCCCCCAGCTGTCTAACAACCAGGAAGGAGCTGTAGGGAAAAAAGGCAAGTCTTTTTGAATCCCTTTCTCAGTCCACTAAAAAGGATTATTTTTCCCCTTCTACCTTCAAGATACTGTTTGTACAAAATGGACACAATTTTTCTCCTTTATATTTTGGTCACTAGTTCAACCCTGCAGCTTTCATTTTTTCCCAGCAATTTGTCCATCATTTCATCAATAATGCTGACCAGTGATATCTATTTCATTAGAGAGCACAGAACACTAAGCATACCCCACGGCTTATATCAGAGTATTCATCTTGCACCGTATCTTGCAAATTCAGTTCTTACAAAAGCAAAATCATTACGGAGACACAAGCACTCTGAAGACAGAACTGGAAGCCCATGGGGGATGTTTTCAATAGAAGCAAAAAAGAGTTTTAAATCAATTCCAAAGTTCAATACCCTCTAAGGGAGGGTAATGAAGGAAGTCTATGCGGTGACTCTGCTTTGCCCGAGATTATTTTAATTCCCTGCTTCATCTGGGAGATTTTACCTTCACATTTTCTAGATGAGTAACCAGAGTACAATATGCAAGCACCTGAGAGGGTCATAACAAATGAGGATTAATTCTGTATTCTGACAACCCTGACATAGTTGCATCCAAAGCTCTAACTTGTTAAATTTTCACCAGTTAAATGTGGTCCATACGGTCCATGAATGACTCCTTTAAATGAAGTAATCAGCCAACAGGGCAGGAAACATCCTGAACTATAGACATAAAGGAATTCAGTTCATTCAACTCTGACCAGGTAGTTTTTTGGTTCAGAGGAGACCTTTCTTGAGCTTTTGTCCTGATTTTTTCAAAGCCAGCAAATAGCTACTGTGGATGGTAGGGCTAGTAGAGAATTATCTTGAGTTTAATATAAATGCATTCACTTCTGTCCAAAATATTATAAGACTAGGAAAAGAGGAAATGGAGATTCTTACCAAAATGTTTTGAAGATATTCTGCTATTTGAAATGTCAGAAGGAATCCCAAGAAAGAGAACATGAGGTAAAGAGAATTTAAAGTAGTCCAGACAACTTAAGGAGTGCAATCTGTCATATGAATATCACTATCATATGTAACAGAGGCTGTATATGTTCCATTTTCAATATATTGAGATTAATGAGAAATATTCTTTGCTTAATATGCTTGATTTTTGTACCAATAAAAATGTTATTAGAGATTCTAGGACTGGCTAGGCCTGTATTCACAAAGCCTGTTTTACTATATGTAAAGCATTAAGCTCCTTTAGTTAGGTGGCAGTGCTAAACAGCCTAGAAAAAGATAGTTAATGACATTTTGCTTTGTGGGAAATCTCTCAGATGGCCCATACATAACTATTAGTCCTTTTTTTTTTTTTTTTTGTACATAATCTTCCAGTATTTATTGAGCATGGAGTAACTGTGTTATCAAACAGAAATTAAATGTCTATCATAGATACTTAGTCTGAAGCGTTACTTCACCATGTAGCTAGTATCAAATTCCTTCATCCATTTCAATGGCTAAGTAAGAAATCTAATTACTATATCTTAAAAAAATTCTGTTCAATTTAATTTTATAGAAGTGCTGAATTACCTTCACTTAACATCTCTTCACTTTCCACTTTGGTTCTTTGCCTCTCAGCTGGCAATCAAGGTAACGCAGCCACTGTGGTCTGTGAACTCTCAGCCAAGTTTAGTGAAGTTCTTCATAGAAAACTTTGTGCTACGTGCTCATATGTACCATCAGGAATACCTGTGGGGTATAAATATGTCTTCTTGTGAGCATATCTACAAAAAATG